>JAAAKG020071138.1:0-17304 GCA_010014905.2 Druon quercuslanigerum
CTCTTTCAGGACTTCCCAAAGTTGACTTCTATCTACCTTGTCGAAAGCTTTTTCTAGGTCAACAAATGCACAGAAAAGTTTTTTGCCCACTCTCAAACTTTTTTCTGTGATTTACCTTAAGCTAAATATTTGATCCGTACATGACCTTCCTGGCATTAACCCACTTTGGACTTCGCAAATATTTTCTTCTGTTATATTCATTACGCTACGAATAAGTATTTTTGAGTATATTTTACTTACAGTACTTAATAAGTTGATCCCTCTGTAATTATTGCAGTCGCTTTTATCTTCCTTTCTTTTGTATATTGGCACGATAATCGCTTTTTTCCAATCACCTGGGACTTCTCCTATTTCGATGCACAGATTTATCAGATCGCACAGTCTATGTGGTATGTAATCGCCACCGTATTTAAGCATTTCAGCGTTAATACTGTGTACTCCGGAAGCTTTACCGCTTTTCAAGTTCTTGATTATATCCCTAACCTCAGTGGCACAGACTTTCTCAATCGAGTTTTCTAACGCATTGTGTTTTACATCGCATTTGTGGTTCCCTATATCTTCATCTCCGGATTGTCCCCTAAAATGCTCTCGACAAGCGTCTCTAACTCCGCCTGCCTCATATTGCATTTCCCCTTTTCTATGATTTCAAATAATTTAAACAAAGTATGTTTCAACAAAATCCGGCTATTAGTAACGAAATTTCGGTGTAAATAGACACAGCTTAATAAAAAAAAATTTTGATTTTTGCAGATTTCAAATAAAAAATGTAGAAGCTTTTTAAGAATTTTCAAAAGGCTTTAAAAATATTCTCTTAAGATTCCTAGGAAAATTGAACATAATATTTGCATTTTGTTTAACTATTTGAAGAGAATGTTTGCAAATATTTTAAACGATTTCCAAAATTGTCAAAAGAAAACCTGAAATATTTTAAAGAATTTACAAAAATATTTCCAGGATTTTCTAAAAAAAATGTAGGAAAAATTTAATAAATATCTTTTAAAATGAATCATTTTTTCCCTACCTTTTTTTTAGAAAATTCTGCAATTTTTAGAAGCTTTCCAAGCTTTTGTCAATTCTTGAAAAGCTTCTAATTTTTCATTTGAAATCTTCAAAAATCTACATTTTGTTGTAAATTAGGCTGTGGCTATTTGCACCGAAATTTTGGTGAGAATATCCGAATTTTGTCAGTACATAAATTTAAATCAATTTTGAATCTTTTCTAAACTTAAAATGATTCAAATTTTGTTCTACACGTAATAAACAGGATTTTCTAAAAAACAGAGCAAAATTCGATTCAATTAAAAAAAATATTTAGAAGTTCTCAATAAGTGACTGGAGGAGTTCAGTTCAAAAAATTTAATTTTCAGTTTTTAATGTTTCTAGCTTAAAATTGCTTACAATAATACAATTTTGCAGTTTCTAAATTTTGCAGTTTGTCTGCATTTCATTTAAAATTGTTCCGTGGAAAAGTGTTAGTACCTAACTTCCATTTTATACATGTAAATGATTTGCATTTACATATATGGGTGATTGCCAAATTGCAGGCAAACTTGAAGTCCCAATAACATGTATTTTTTTTAATCGGATAATAAAACTCAAAAGTACATTTTGACAACAAAATCTTCATCAGAGATATTGCTTAAAAAACAGTTTCGGAGTAAAAAAAATATAAACCATAGGTTTTACCTGCTCAGCAGATTTCTATTTAATTCTCAGCCGTTTATTTGTGATTAGAATGTATTATTTTTTTATAAAGATTAAAAAAGGATAAAGTTTATCGTATCGTATCGTATCTGCACATGCGCGAGGATTAGGTGGGCTGGTTTGTTTATTAATCCCTAACCTCAGTTTTCAAATTGAGATTAAACGTCGTAATGAAAAGTTTCCAGAATGTGCCATATGTGTTCTATTAGTTTATAAATTCCTAACCTTCACAGTATATTTCCTCGAGGATGTGTGCAGAAATAAATAGCTTTATTTTAAAAGGAAAAATCTGCCCGCGAATCGGGCACATTCTCATCACGGGCTTCGCGCGCGGCTCGCTTCTCCCGCAAGTTTGAGCGCGCCTACGGCGCGCACCTGTTGTATCTCGCGCTTCGCGCTCGATTAGGTACTCATTTTGCGCTACGCGCTCGGACACATTTGCCTCACGCTTTACACACGGTTTCTGTAGGTTTTCGGACTTCGTGTGCTCGCTATTACGCGCTTAAGGAACACATTCTCATAAAATCACTCGTGCTTCGCGCTCGATATTTAGTTTAAAAATCATGTAAAACTCGCGCTCCACGCTCGTTTCTGTTCATCGTATAATAAAACCCCGAAAGTTTGAGCACGCTTTGCGTTCCGTGTTGTATGTTCTTCATATACAAATGACTAAATTTGTATTTGATTTCAAATGAAGAAGGAAATTCCTTTACTTCAGCGTATATTTCTGTACCTTTCTAATAAATTATGAAATCAGAAAGATTTTTTTCAACTATCTGAAAAAGGGGAAAATAGTATCTAAGTCGTTTTTGGAACATATACATATAATAAGTTTTCAAATAATTATTAAAATGATTTGCGCTTTCACGTCACATTATCGATGAGAATGTAACATGTAATTAATGTAATTTATACAAACAAAATTCTATTACATTAAACATTACATTAAATATTGTATTAACTTTGAAGAATAATTGAAAAATTCACTATATTAAATTCTTTACCTTGACCCGGGACTGCTTATTCAGATATTGCAAAATAAAGCACAAATTTTGTCCATTAACATGATTTTATCATTTATTCTTTATTTTTCACTAATCTTGATTCGCAGCTACCCTGAGAAGTGTATAATTTCAAAAAGTGACTTATGAAACATTCTTAGATCTTTTTTGGTTGCACAATTTTTGTCTTCACATCTTTTTTCGTATCTTGCATAGTTTGACCGCAAAATGGAATATTTTATTATTTTTTCTGCAATCAATATTTGAATTTTCGATTTTTCGAAGAAGTTCAAAAAGTTATTATGATAATCTTGTAGGGCTTTCAAAAACCAACGTTTTCTCCTCTTGACTTTTTTTATATCGTGCGTTGTTTCGCCTAAAATGTTCATTTTCGTTTGTTTTTTTGGATTTTAAAAATGCTATTTTTTCATCGAAAAAAGTCATTGTGATAACTTGTTAGTCTTTTCGAGTACTACTAACAACTGTACATAGAGATTTCAAATCTTGAAAAAGTGGTCTCAAAAATGTTCATTTAATGTTCATTTAAATTTACATTCGTAAAAAACTGCTTTTCCGGTTCAGAGGGTCTCCAAACGTGGACATTTTACAAAAACCAGGGAGGTAAAATTTTACACAAATCTAATACCTTCTCTAGATGAGAGTGTAAAAATGCACTCCACTCTTTATTAGAAAAAAGTAAAAGTAGGTATTATTATTATTAAAAATGTTAAAAATTTTAAGCTCTATTGAAAGCATCCTCGAGAAAATCCGCGAGGATTTTGAGACTCCTCGAGGAAAATAGCTAGTCAGTCAATTAATCCTCATGGTTTTCCTCGTGTACAAAATTATTGGGAAACTATTCGAGACCAGAATAGACCGTCCTTAACATTAAAAATTATTTCCTAATTTGCATGCGTTACAGCTTTTAAACTTTTTGAAGGCTTGCGCTCTTTTTCAACAAACTCCTAACCATAAATCCGCTCTCCATATTAAATAATATAAAATTGAAGAGTTCCAATTTGAGTGCTTTAATTTTTAGTTTATTTTTTATTACTTTAAAAGGAAATATGTTTAGCTTTAGTATTCAAATTTTTTAATTTTATTGACCGTGAAATATGTTTGCGAACCGAGAAATGACCGGGATTTTTTCTTCGATTAAAACGGCCATCCTGGATATTTTCTAAATTTTTTCATATGGGATGTGTCTTATTAATAAACTTTCTTCTGTGAATGGCTGCTGACAGGTATTGATGTAGACAGTTCATGTAAGTAGAGAGGAAAAAGAGGCTAGTTTGAGACTTGTATTTTCCATTCAAATATCAAACTGCTTAAGAGGAGCATGGTTTGAATTTTGTTTGAGGTCTCTAGACAGACCCTTAGGCCTGCTTATATTTTATATATTATATTATTATGATGAAAGCCTGCTTAGTAAATTCTAGAATCTATTATTCTATTCATTTACACAAGTTTTTCTAGCGAGAAAAAATAGTCATAATGATGTCAAGAGCGCTGTATTTACAAAGAATTTGGTAAAATGCATGAATTGTGTTTGTTGGAACGTTTGTGTTTCTCAGTCCAGTAGGAGTAATGTGAGCGACTTTGGAACATACACCAGATTTTAGAATTTTAAATATTTCCAGTCATTTCAAGTGATAGATATGCTTTCATATGACTTTCTTTTAACGGTTTTCATGGGATCTGAGGTAATTTAAAATAATCAAGTATTCTTTAAATTTTCAAAGGATTTTCAAGATTTTACGGAATTTCAACAAGTTTTAAGAGGCTTGATAAAATGTATTTTAATGGGATTTTAAGAAATATTTACAGGTTTCAAAGATTTCGATAAATTCCATGGAATTAAAAGGAATTTCAGTATTTTATCGGATTTACCGGAATTTCGAGTAATTCGAGTAGTTTAAACGGGTAAAATTGTTTGACATTTTACTGGATTCCACAGGATTTCAACGTATTTCTGGTATTTCGTCGGATTTAACGGAATTTCCCAAAATTTTAAGGAATTTGATGAGATTTCAAAATAGGGGATTTCAAAGATTTCGCAGGCATTAAAAGGAGTTCAAAATGTTCAAAGAATTTTAAGAAATTTCATATGATTCTAAAGGATTTATTTTATTTTAATTTTATATTCAAATGTTTCAATGTGTTTAAATATTGTTTTTTTCATTAGTATCTACCTACTTTAAATAACTTAATTATAAAAAAAAGGACTGAGAATCTATTTAAAAGGACTTTAAAGTAATGCTCCATTTCTGTAGAATGTAAATAGAGTAAGATAAAAGTGGCTTGTATATTTTTAGTAGCATGAGAGCTAGTCGATTCAATTATGTCTTCGTCCGTATGCCCTTTTTCTGATTGTCCGTTATTTTCTATACAACAATATTTCTCTAAAACTAAAATTCATTTTTTAACCTTTTTTAATTTTTTTAATCTGAAAGGGAACGTAATTGATATGATGTTGCGAAGAATCACCTCACAAGCCAATCAGTTGAAAAAGTTTCTTCAATCCGTTTTGGGATTGGATCCTCCGCAATCGAATCAACGCGCAGATTTGGTTCGTGATAAATTCGGCTTGCACAAAATGATTGTCGCCGTAACATCCTGTGGAAAGGTATTTATGAGTCTAGTAATAAATAACATTGAAATAACTTTGCAAAATTTAATTACTCACCGATAATGAGTCGTATTATTATTCTAAAGATCTTCGGTATCGAGACCAGAAAGGGAGAAATTATTTGGCAACTAACAGTGCCAAATATTCAAGGATTGTCGAAAGACTCTGACAAAATGATTTTATACCTGCAACGGGGCAGCAGACATTTTCCCCATCCTCCTCAGTGTGCTTTAATTGCAGCGAATAAGGTCAGTTGATAATTACCTCTAACATCTATCTTTAGGGTCATTTAAAGGTAGCTGAAATAGTGTGAAAATGAACCAGTTGATCGTGAAGTAGTTTCAAATCGAACAATATAAAATTAAATAAGACAATTTCACATATAAACTTTGAAGATGAGAAGTTTTAAATTTAAGTTTTTAAATATGTAGATGAAAAGCTAAATGATTCCCAAACAGAAACATTTAACTTCTACGATTTCAAATTTTAATATTAAGTTGAACTAATTTCCAATTATATTAATATTTGAATTAACATAATATATTCTACAAAATTAGAATAATAATATGAGGCAAGTGAATGAGAATTTTAAAATTCGTGAAAATTAAAAAAGTTATAGATTTTTGAAAAAGTTTTAAAAATCATTTTTGTTAACAGATTAAATAGTCTAATCGAAATTTTCAGTAGATATTAAATAAGTTTCAAAATTAACACCATGAAATTGTTAAAGATTTTAAACAAATTTCAAAAGCGACAAAAATAAGCTTTTTAACAGTTCGGAAAATTTAAGCGCAGTTTTTATTAGATGTTATATATTTTTTCTTTTAATTTACATTCCATATAATATTCAATTAATGTAAAGATTTATTAATATTTAAGTAAACTTCGATCGCTTACTTTTTCTTAAATGAAGAACCCTAATAATTTCTAAATCATTAATTGTACTTCAAAATTTGTCAAACAGGTATGAAAAAATTTTTAAATAAATTTCTGTGGATTTTAACATTTTCAAGGGATATGAAAGACATAAAAAGTGTTTCAAGGATTTTATAGTTTATAAGTTGTTTTAAAACATACTATAGAATTTTAAGATATTTCGTTTCAACAACTTTTAAAACTGAATATTAAAAAATATGTGCCTATGGATTTTTAAACACTGTATGTTTTAAATATTATAAAATAAAAGTCCAGGCATGTGAACGCGCGCATTTTCTTTCAGCGGGTTTTTACAAGATAAACTTAAGTAATAATTTTTATTAAATTTATATCCAAGGAGTTTCAAATGATTTCTACTTATTTTAATCAATTGTTAATATATATATATATATATATATATATATATATATATATTTGACAAATTTTGTAGAATTTTAAAGATTTCAAGAGATTTGTTTTCAAAAATTCGTAGAACTCTGAATGTTTAAAAATGTTTAATTATGTGTTTTCAAACATTTTGTGCCTTTAGTGCTAGTGTACAATATTTTAGACGCTGAAACTTGAATTATTTTTAATTTTAGTTGAAAAGCATTAAAAAGTGTTTTGCTTTCTAGTTAAATACACAGTATGAATTATAGTAAAGAAGAAACGTTAAGTCTTGGACAGAAATGTTTCATTGTACTTATTAGTATGACGATTTAATCAATAATGTAGGAATTTTTAGGAGAAGAAATATTCTTAATTAGGAGGACGAATTAAAACATATAAACATTGTTTATTTAACAAATCTTATGATTTCTTGGTCTTTTTTATATTGCCGTGAATGGGTTTTCAACGAAATAAGAATATTCAACTAAAAAAATTCTGCAATGGCAGAAATAATAAAGAATAATAATTTAACATTATGATAAATTACTTAATTTCTTGTAAAAAGATTGTTTTTTCTTTTCTAAAATGTAAAGAAAGAATTTAATTTGTTCCCTATTCTCCCTTGTTTTTGTCAAAATTACTCTATGTCTCCTCTTTTGAAAATCAGAATTGTCAATACAATTATTTCAGGAAAATGGCAACGGTGTATTATTCACCTTCAACCCAGTCACTGGACAGTCGATAGGAGAAGTAAATAAATTAGATTATAAGATTAAGCAGTCGATGCTTTTGCATGCTGCCACAGACGATTTCCTTCGCAGCATCATCATCCTCGACGACAAGGATGTGGTGCACGTCTTTCCCAAAGAAGCGACTTCAGTTGCAATTTCTGTAGGAAAGAGCACGTACTTATTCACAGCTGATAGGGCAACTGGCGTACTTTGTGGCTTTTCCCTTGCATACAGTCACGAAAAGGTCAGTAAGAATAATCGATTTAAACAAACAAAAACGTTCCAATATACTATTACAGGCCTCGAATCGTCCGACTTATTTGAAAATCTGCGGCTAATCTATTTTATTATTATTTTTTTTTAATTTTTGTCAGAAGTTCGCTAAACTTCGTTTCAATTTTAGTGACAGTGAAAGTTTTAAAATTAAAATTAAAAACTAGACAAAATGTGTGCCATTTTAATTGAGTACATTAAAAGTTGAATAATTTCTCATTAAAGCTTTATAATTAGAAAATTTAAAATAATAGCGTTTCAAATTAAACGATTTCTAATTTCGTGAATCCGTATTCAAAGTTTTTATTTTTTTTTTAAATTGCAAGAAATTTTTTAATCAAAAACTTCTTAAATCGATTAATTTTAAATTCAGTCACAGTCTCCATACTTTTAAAAAAATGTATGAAATAGCTAGCTACGACAATAATTATAAATTATTTAATGTTAAAAGTTTAATTAACTCCGCTTTCCTCCTGTTTTCAGGCAACTTCCCTCCCTTTTCTGTTTTTTCTTAAATGCGATTTAACCATTTCGTTACAGTCATATTTTTGGTCGAAAAATTGACTGTTTTGTTGAGCATTCGCTTTTTTGGATAAAAAATTAATCCTCTTGTATTGAAAATTCATCTTTTATGGTAGAAAAGTCATATTTTTTGTTGAAAATTGATCTTTCAAGGTCGAAAATTTAACTGGCTTTTACAAAAATCATGTTTCTGGCATGAAAATTCAACTATTTGGTCGAATGTGCAGCTGTTTTTTGTTGAGGTTTGATATCTTTTACTTGAAAATTTGACCATTTGTTTTTAAACTCAACTATTTGGTTAAAAAGTAATTTTTTTCGTCGAAAATGATCTTTTTGTTGAAAGTTCGACTTTTTGGGTTGATAATTCAATTGTCTCTTAACAAACTCGTATTTTTGGATCGAAAACTTAATTACTTTGTTGAAAGGTCGTCTCTTGAAAATTCTAAGATATTTGGTTCCAAATGCAACTTTTTGATTGAAGTTCATTATAATTTTTTTAATTCAACTGTGTTATTGAAAATTAATCTTTCGGTTTCAAAGGTCAACTGTTTTGTAAATATATATTTCGAATTAAAAGTTAAGGAATTTAAAGCGTTTCATTTTGTATCTATATTAATTTTATTTGAAAGAATCTATTTGCCTACTTTCGTAAAAAAATCACCTTTTTCCGCTATTTCGAGAGGGTTTTGAACTGTAAAGTCTGAATTATTGAAAAAAGAATACTTTATATTCAAATGATACACTCTCAAATTTAAATTAATTGTTGTATAATTTCAAGTTCAAAATATGCAAAATGAATGTTCCTGATATTAAAAGTTAATATAAATTATAAACTTCTTTTATTTGAAAATAATCCCAGTTGACAAGTTTAACGGTTAAGAAAGAAATAGTTTAAGCCCAGATTGAGAATCCTTCAAAATGAATGATCATTGTTAAAGCATTGTTTTAACTTCGACGTTTGTTTTCATTTTGCAAAGAATTTTGGAAAATAAGTTACAATTACGTACTCTATATTCCTAAATAAATAAAGTTATTATTTTAGTCATTCAGTTTGAATCAGTCTGAATTCAAGAATTGTGAATTTGTACATTTTCAGAATCTAGTAGCTCATAAAGTTTGGGAGTTGGTTTTCTCGCCAAAGATCCAAAAGATCATCGAAATTGTGTCAAAGAATCCGCTCGAACGTGTTCATTCACAAGGACGAGTGTTGAATGATCGATCGGTGCTTTACAAGTACATAAATCCAAACCTTGTCGCTATTGTCACGGAAGGTGCCAGCGCTGCTCACAAAAGTAATTTTAGATTTATTCCGAAATGTTTATTAATTGTGTATTTGCCTTATTCTGTTTGGTAATTGTAATTTTTTATAGATACGCTTAATGTGTATCTATTGGATGTCGTGTCGGGATCTATGATTTTCTCGATGGTACACAAGAGAGTGCGGGGCCCTGTTCACGTGGTACATTCCGAGAATTGGTTAGTTTATAGTTTCTACAACGAAAAGAGTCGACGAACTGAAATTGCCTCCTTGGAACTCTACGAGGGAAAGGTGCAAAGCAACACGACTGGTGGGAGATTTTTTATTTCAGCTTTTTCTTTTTTATATCTAACCATTCATGCCAATTTCATGTTCGATACCCAATCTACAAACAATTTTGCTGTGATGATTTAAAATAATGTTGTTCCATTGTAGGTAATTAAAATATTGGGTTTATAATTTCAATTTTTTCAGTATTCTCTTCATTATCCGCAACAAAGTTACCCATTGTTGAGAGACAAGCATTTATCTTCCCTGCTTCGATCGAGTCGATGCGGGAAACAATCACCGAGAAAGGAATAACTAGTAAACACATTATAGGTACGTTCTTTCTTACTTGTTAAATGAGACTTGGGGCGTCCACTAAACCGAGAAGCTGGGAGCTTTTGAGTGTGGGAGTTGACAGTGAATGTATTTTTTAATTAGGAAATTTTTATTCATATTTTCAATAGAGAAACTCATCCAATGATCTTTTAGTCACTTGATATGTAAAACACGAGATTTAACGAGCTTGTTTTTACATTTTTTAACATTGCTACAATTTCAAAGGGGAACATAGTTGAAAGCACTGTTTGATTTTAAATTGTTGTATTGAAAAGACTAATATCGTTTATTCCTTGAGGCTTGAATTTGTAAATTTTAATTCTCGAGGCTCTATAATTCAAGACCTTACAAAATTCAATCATTTTACATTCAAATTATAAAAAAACAGTCAGATAAGAGTTCGGCAAGTGACCTTGAGTAAGGGTTTCGTAGACGTAGGCTGATAGTCTTCTTACACCAAGAATATACTATCCTTAGTGCTTGCTGCATTACTCCAAAAAGGGCATCCAGATGCTGGCCGCGCACCATAATCAGTACATCGTCCGCATACCCTATAACGTGGTGGCCCTTACTCGTGAGCAGATGAAGCAGTTCATCCACTACCAAGCACCACAGCAGGGGTGATAAAACACCTTTGTGCGGACATCCCATAAACCCATAAAGGTTCCAATCGCAAGGCCTTTCTGCTACAGTTTTTCATAAACTAGGTTTACTGTTCTGCTTAGGGCCGTCTTAGTCGAGTGACCAGCCCTATAGGCGCATTGTTGTTTGTGAAGTGCCTATTGGACAAGACCTTATCGCGGATATATCTGTCGACGAGTCCGATCCTGCCTGCTTTCGGAATGAAAACTACTCTCGCACACCTGCATGCCTTCGGAACATACCCAACGTCAGAGTAGCTCTAGCAAGTCTCACCATCGGCCCTATGATGATCTCACCAGCACTCTGTAAGAAGACTGGATATATGCCTGAAGGTCCTCAGGACCCACCTGACCCTAGCTGGGGTAACAATCTCGTTGGCTAACCGCCGTTTCGGGCCCAGTTGGGCCTCAGGCGACTTTGATTGCCTCAGAGGTGCCGTCCCCTCTTCTCCTATCTTTGTAAAGTCCGTTAAATGCGCCTTGATCAGGTGAGCCAAGGCATCCCCGTCAGACTCTGAGTATCCCCTTCCGGGCAATTACAGAGTGCCGAGAACAGCATCCGGATTTAGAGAAAGCAGCTTATTCAGTCTAGCCGCCTCTGCTCCTTTCTCGATATCTGTGCAAAAGTTGGTCCAGCTTTCATGCTTTGCCTAACGTATTGCACTCTTATATTCATCCCTCATTGTCGTAAATGAGGTCCATAGTTCCTCCGTTTTGACAGTACTGGCACGTCTGAACCTCTCCTTGGCTCCCTGCGAAGCTCTTCGAGTTTCCCATTCGACCAGTGTGTTAACCCAACCTTTCGGACTATTGAAGGTCGACAATTACTTTCATAAGTAGATTTGATGGCTTGCGTAAAAATCTCAGCCGCCATATGCAGGGTATCCACGTCTCTAATTGACCTGGTTACCTCTGAGAGTGCACTTCTTAGTTCCGTGGAAAACTGAACCCAGTACGTTCTTCTTGGATTTCTGGCCCATTTAGGACCCGCGGGTACAATGGATTCCAACTCGAACTCTATCTGTGAGTGATCTGGGAGAGTGGGTTTATATTCGACTCTCAACTTCTTGATGTTATGTGTAAAACTACCGGTACAGAGTGATGTCAATGACTTTCACCCTGTCGATTTACGAAATGTCCGCGTGTTCCCCGTTTTAAGAATATCTAAATCAGTGGTGATTAGGTTTTAACTTTCTATTATTATTTTTTATTTATTTATTTATTATATATTGTGTTACCTTTTGAGTTGACGTCCGTGCTGCCCCACAAAGTATGGTGGGAGTTAGCATCGCACCCCAACAGAAGAGGAAGACCCCTTTCCTTGCAGTATTCCACCAGTGTACGTACCTTCACTGTTGGATTGCTATCGCTGTCATATGGAGAGTAGCCGATCCCATGACTAACCTTTCTATTCCTTTAAGATCCGTGGCTATAACGGTCAAATCTCTAGAACATAGCTCAAGCAGCATGACGACATTGACTCCCTTCGCCAGTATGCAAGCCCTTGGGTTGGCCGCCTTGGGGTTCCTGTAATGAATACCAGCCTCTCCCCCCAAACCCCTAATGGTATCGTGTACTAACCAGGGTTCCTGGATTAGCGAGATACCTGTGTGCCTCGCAGCCATGCCCCTCTGTAAAACTGCAGAGTTAGACCGGGAGCAGTTATTTAGGTCTGCTCCCGATCTTCCTGTACACCGAGAGGCTCCTCCTACCCCTGGCTGGCAACCTTAAAGTTGACCTGTCCGCTGTGCGGCCTCTTCCTGAGGCCTATCGTGCCTGACGATTTGCCAGGATGCTGTCTTAAGATATGGGTTGAATCCCTCCAACCGCTGGAGTACCACAGACGAATCTACCAGGTGGTCCTCCTGAAAAGTTCAAAGTGCTCTTTAGTGAGCATCTAGTCCGGGTAGCTCGTATCCACCACAACCACCGGCAGGGGTTCATCCTTATGAGCGGCTTTCAATCCAAGCCCCGACGAACTTTCTGTCCGTAGGCTGTTAGGCTGCCTTGTGCCTCTTCACAGGCTTACCCCCCCCCCCCCCTTCATAGGGTGCGTCTGAGCCCTTCCTTCCGATGTTCCAGGTACCACAGGTGCTTCACTAGCCCGCTGCGCTTGCCTCTTGAGTTTCCTTTTCAGGCAAACGTACACGCGTTTCTTCTTATTGAAGAACTTATTCGTCGCTCTCGTTTCCATAGCCTTATTCAGAGGGACCGTCAATCCCTCAGCTCCTCAAAGAGCTGGGATCACAGCCACCGCCTGAGTTTGGCTTGCCGGACAGACAGATTGAGAGGAAAGGGTTATGTTAGACCCGTTAGGACTCAATCCCTTTCTTCTGTCCGCCACCTCCTTTTCTCCTTCTTCTTTTGATTTTGGTTTTGCATGATCCATTTCGGTTCCCACGCGTAGCTAGGAAAATAAGAGGTGCGCCCCTGCAGAACTCCACGTGGGAAGATAAGACTCATTACTCGGGGAGGTCGTCCGGTGTCCCCGAGAAGTCGTTAGAACACCATCGTAATCCCCACGTGCCAAAGTGCCACGGGCACGATCACTCTACACCTATGACTTAGGGGGATGGTCGCATTGTGCGAGACACTCAATGAACACCCGTTCGCAGGCCACCATACCAACGGAGGGCTGTTTCTTAGTCGTCGTGCGGGCCGAAGGTCATTCCCGTGCCGATTTCAAGAACTGGAGATTGGTCCGGGTGGCACCTCGACCTAGGGATCCAAACGGTCCGTGCTAGCTAGCCTCTTTCACCCTTCTATCATACTACAATCATGCACACCAGGAGAGCCCGTTTACAGGGGTTATTTCAGCCATATACATACGCATGCAGGCAGAAGTCCGTTTGACCCATATATCCTGCACGCTTAACCCCTTCGTTGGCATTGACGCAATACTGCGTCAAATTAATCGGTGCGTTATGTGGCATTGGCGCAATCGTGCGTCAATTCTTCTCTGATTTAGCATCCAAGTCTTACATGGAGGTTTTTGGGCTCGCTGAATCTGAAATCAAAATTAGAAAATTCGAAAATTCAAAAATTCGACATTCAGGCGCCAATATGGCGCAGCAAACTCGACAATTTTACTCGATTTAGATGAAAATTTGTACCCCCGGACCTATGAGTACCGAGTTTTATCTAAATTAATCTGTATTATATGTATTTTTACTCGCCTTATTGGTTCGTCATTTTCAATTTCTGAATTTTGAGTTCGGATTCGTAATTAGCAACTTAAATGACTCGTAAGTACCAAGTTTTATTTGAATAAAGCCATTTTTTGTATTTTCGTCCGTCATATTAGATCCGCCAGTTTGAGGGATTAAGTCTCCCCACCAACCCCTAAAACTTCGAGACCTATTCTTTAAAAACAAGGTTTTCCGAGATCTTAGTTCTCACGCCAAAGCGTATTAAAATCCAGGAGAAGTACCGTTAATAAATCTCCCGAAATTTCTCTCCTTGTGGATAGAAAATTCGTCCTATTGCATTGAAAATTCATCTTTTTGAGTGAAAGGCATGTTTTATAGATTAAAGTTAATTATTCTTTTTTGGAAAGTCTACTATCATATTTTTGATTCAGAAATCAACAAGTTAGTTAAACATTATACTGCTTTATTGAAAATTCAACTATATTGTTAAAAACTTATCTTTTATCGTTGAAAATTCACCTTTTTTTGGTTTAAAATCCTTTTTTTGTTGTAGTTAAAAGTTAATTATTTTTGTTTGTAAAGTCTACCAACATATTTTTAGTCCAGAAATAATTGATTTTTGTTAAAAATGCTGGAAACACTAATGACATTATTAAAAATTCAACTATTTTGTTAAAAAGTGATATTTTTTGGTCGAAAATTCAAAACTGTTTTTTTGAACATTCATGTTTTTATATAGAAAATTCCACAATTTGGTTGAAATGCAACTGCTTTTGATTAAAGTTAAATCTTTCTGTTAAAAAATTCAAATATTTGCTTTAATATTCATCGTTGTAGGTTGAAAATTAAGCTTTTTTTAAATTTGTCTCTTTTGTTTGAAACTGCAACTATTATATTGTATGTTAATGCAAAATTTTTTGGTTGAAAATCAACAGCCAACCTGCTGCCTGTACATAATAATATTTTTCAATCGAGTTTTCAACTATGAAACTTGTTTCTTTCCTAGTGTCTTTGGCCAACGGCGGTGTATTGGAATTGCCGTGGATACTGGTCGATCCGAGAAGACCGGTTAATCCAGAAATTCGAGAAGAAGGAGTAATCCCTTACTTGCCAGAGATTGCAATTCATATGGACTCTATTATTAATTATAATCAAAGTGTCTTTAGAGTATCCGGGATCCACACTAGTCCCAGTGGCCTTGAAAGTACATGCCTAGTGCTTGTACATGGTCTTGGTAAATGATTTCTTCATTGTTAAACCGTACAAATAATAATTACCCTCGCGAAAGTTTCGGATAGGAATTCCTTTCGTAATCTGTATCTAAACCAATCCGAATCTATATCTGAAACAGTCCGAAAAAGTTCTACATTTCGTTTAATACAAATCAGCTAAAAATTAATCCGATTCAATCCCGTTCAATCTGAACTGCCAATCATTACCAATCCGAACCAAATTTTCAATCCAAATCAATCCGAACTAATAATGATATATACTGCATTTTCTATCTAAATGAATCCAAGTTGGGATTGAATTGGATTCATGCGGATTGAAAGTCGCATTAGGTCAATCCAAGTTCGGATTCATTCGGATTGAAAATTTTGCTCCGATTGATTCGCATTAGAAGTGCGGATTGAGTCGGATTAATTTTTAGCCGATTTCGATCGAATGAAAATGAGAACTTTGTTTCAGATTGGTGTAAATAGGTTCTGATTGGTTCGGATACAGATTTCGGAATGATTCGGATTGTTTCGCAATGAATTTATATCTGAAACTTTCTCCAGGGTAGTAAAATGAGAAACCTAAAATACATTCATAAATTCTTAACTCTCCTTATTTATCTTTACAGATTTGTTTTACACTAGGGTAGCTCCTTCGAAAACTTTCGACGTACTGAAAGAAGACTTTGATTACTATCTCATCATCCTCGTATTGTCAGGATTGGTAATCGCATCTTACATTACCAAGAAACTAGCCTCACAAAAAGCACAGAAACAAGCGTGGAAATGATGTTACTCCACATTGTTAGAAATTAGTTTATTCGTGACGCGACAATTTTCATAATGACAGTACTGTTTGTTAAAAAGTAACGGATAATATATTCCATTTCATAAATGGCTACAATTACATCAAAAAAAGTATAAATATTTAAAGTTACTTCATCCAAAGATCTTTACTGTCTTGACTCTTTTACTGGATCAACGCACTTATACGTAAAATGCATAGAAATAGTTACTAGCGAATGCTTTGGTAACTGAAAAAGGGAATTTTTTTCTGATTTCATTGAGTAGTAAAGCTCGAAGTAATGGACAATTTTTAAAGAAATGATGAAAAAAAGAGCGATTTATCTACTGTCAAGTGCAATATATTAATAAATAAAAACGGTTTTTCCAGAAAAAGAGTAGACTTTACTATCACTGTATTTTTAAATAAATTTATAAAACGTGTAGAAAAGGATCCTCTTTACATCACAAGTTTTTTAGATTTTAGAAAAAACTTCCATCTAATTTATTATCTTTGTATCGCGTTTTAATGAAAAAGCCCGCATTTACCGATTCCACGCTTGTAATACAAAAAATGTAGCCTGCATTACAGTTAGTCGTAAAATTCCTTCTTGGATGACAGTCTACAAGTCCTCTGATTTAAATCTTGAAGATTGTAAGCAACATTTTGTAACTAGCAAAATTAGCCAAAGATACGAATTAAAATTTGATTTTTATCAAAAGGAATTCCGACGGAAAACTAAGTAAAGAGTGCATTGTACTTTTTAAACTGTACAAAAGAGTTGCGATTTGAAACGAAGATAAAATCGATCGCTCACAAATAATAATTTGACTGCTGATGTGAATCATTTTGTAGCGACTGTTAATTAGGAGATGCTTTCTGTACAGATGCCAGATCCTTACATATATGTAAGATTTTTTGTATCGTTTCACTAGTCTATTAAGCTATTGTCTTTTGCGATTATAGAATTGTGTGTCGAAATGCAGGCATGAGATGTAGGAAATTTTTAATAAAAAGAGATCTCTGTACAGGAAAGATGTAATAAAACTGCTTCTTCAAACGCAAATTTGAAATTAGAAACCAGAAGTAATAGTACAATAATTGAATTTAATATCATCATTCGTATGTACATAATTCCAGAAGCACAATAAATGTGATTTTCTAAGTAAATCAGTTATCATGAAATATTCTTTCTCTTTATGAAATTCAAGATGGTTTGTACGTTTTTCTGGTACTCCTTCCGTGTCTCAGACTCGGCGATCTGAAAATTGAGAGATTGAGAATATTAATTTTAGTGCACTTAAGATTTTTTTTACAAGATTCAGAAAAATGAGTGATCATCCATAAACTATGTTACCACTTTTGGGCAATTTTTGACCCCCGCTCTCCCAAGTTCCCAACCGTTTATTTAATTATGACCCCCCCCCCCCCCCCCCCCCCCGCCGGTCCTCGATCGTCCCCTTTCCTACAGAACCTGCCCCCCACCA
>JAAAKG020071149.1:0-17304 GCA_010014905.2 Druon quercuslanigerum
AGATTTTTGCAACAATTTTCCTAGGTCATGCTAAAAGTTGAAGTCGAGGTACAAAATTTTAGAAAATTTAGAATTTTTTTTAAACTTATCACGTGCTGTATTTTCTTCAGCAGATCAAAAAAATCTGTTTGACATTAATAGCCGTGGAATTTCATAGGCTTTTCAATTGTTTTTTTTTATAAGCCCTATCATTTTTTTCGCTGAGTTATCGTGGCTCAAAGCCAGCAGTGATTTTTATTAGTGCTTGTGTCAATCGATCTCATAATTTCCGACGGTAGTGCGCATTTTTATTTTTGGAATTAAATCTAAAGCTGCGAACTCCAAATAATATTGATAAAAGTAAAAGTTATAAATTTTTCAATTAATTGCATTTTATTTAAAATTTTTTGATTAAAAATTTTTAGTACCTTCCATTATATATATCTTTATTTGTTTGAGCATTGGAATACAACACTTTTTAAATATAAAACTTTTGAACTTTAATTTTAAGAGTAGAATTATACAGTCTAACTCTGAGTTCTTTAATTTGTAGTTTAATTTCTACTAATTCGAATGGAAAAATATTTAGCTCTAGAGTTTCATTTATTAAATTTTATTAACCGTAAAAAATGTTTGCGAATCGGAAAAAGTCGGGAAATAACCGAGAATTTTTTTCTTTGATTAAACGACCCCTTTGCACACTTCTATTTTTTTGGGTGACTTTCCAGGCCCAATACAACTGAATTGATAAAACCCAATAATGAAATTGAAATATGTTTGTTGAAAAAAAGTAATATAAAAATATATTTTAAAAATTTTTTGAGCATAATTTATTATCGTAGGGCAAAGGTAATGATTTAAGTATTTTAAAACTAACCGCAAGTAAATGATACCGTTCACCTCGAGGTTGTATTTTGAGACTCGCGAAAATCACTCTCAAAAATTGTGAAAATGCACAATTTAGGAATAAGTAAATGTTTAAATAATTCCCAATTATCTTAAAGTAAAAATATTAATTAAAAGATACTAACTTTAAAATACTCAAAACTTTATCTTGGCCCTACGATAATAAATTATGCTAAAAAAATTTTTAAAAAAGTATTTTTATATTACTTTTTTTCAACAAACATATTTCAATTTTATTATTGGGTATTATTAAGTCAGTTGTATTGTACCTGGAAAGTCACCCAAAAAATAGAATGGTGAAAGGTGGCCGTTCAATCGAAGAAAAAAATTCTCGGTCATTTCTCGACTTTTCCCGGTTCGCAAACTTTTTTTACGGGGAATAAAATTTAAATAATCAAACTCTAGAGCTAAATATTTTCCATTGAAATTAGTGGATATTAAAATACAAATTAAGGCACTTAGAGTGGGTCTGTATAATTATAAACTCTTGAAATTAAAGTTCAAAAGTTTTATATTTGAAAAGTGTTGTATTCCAATGGAAGGAACTAACAATTTTCTATTAAAAAATTTTAAATAAAATGCAGATAAACTGCAAAATTTTTAACTTTTATCAATTATTTGGAGTTTGCAGCTTCAGATTTAATTCCATAAATAAAAATTTACATTATGTTTTCAATGCTTTATATTAAATAGTTGATCAGTAAACTTAACTTTAAATATTATACTATTTTAAGCAATTTTAAGCTAGAAACATTAAAAATTCGAAAATTAAATAGTTTAAGACATCTTTGAAAAGTGATTTCTAGAAAATGTTTTTAATCTTTTGAAGTTTTCACAGTAATTATTTTGAAGGATTAAAAATATTAAAATAGAATGGGTTAAAATTAAATATTTTAGACTAAAAAAATATTAGCAATATGTTGAAAGCCTTTAATTACAAACATATAATTATTATAAAGTTATTTCTAAGTTGAAAATAGTTTACGAGGTTTCTATCATTTTTAAAGTTAAAATCTGGGAAATCTTTTTGACAATTCAATTATTTTTATCTTTTTTAATCGAAAAGTACTAATCCATTTAACAAATATTTTTTTTATTATATTTACAGTTGATAAAAGAAAAATTATTTTATAAAAAAAATGTATCTTTAAACGCTTTCACTTTTTACTTCTGTAAGTCTTCAGAACTGTATTTTAAAATGCTTTAAATTAAAAATGTGCACTTAAAACTAAATAAAACTTGAAAAAAAAAAATTTGCAAAGTAAAAAAAATAAAATTCCTAATAAAAAATAAATTCTCTGTCATTTCCCGGTTTTATGTTAAAACTAACTCAGAGTTGTGTAAACAATTATTATTTGTTAAAACAAATTTTTCCCCCTTTTAATCCTTAAGACGTGTTATTTTTCGACTAAATGATACAGTTCATTAAGGTTAACAGTAATATTTTTTGTTTCCTCACAAACTTTATATGTGCCGTTTATTTATTTGTTTATTAATTAAATTTCGTGCAATTCCGTCAAGGAAAAAAATTTAATGGCTTTATTTGGAATTCAACATGCAAAATTTAAACAAATATAAACAAATTTTTTCATGATATATAGGAAATATCACAATATGAAATGGTCGTCTTTACGATTTTCATTCCGAATGTTATAATAAAGAATAGTAAAATTTATTAAATTTCAGGAAAAAGAAGTGTCCAAAATAAAAATGAAGCACTTTAACTGATGAATTTAGCAATTTACTCCAAAAGAATTAAGTGGCCTTTAATTTAAAGTAAATAATATCTTTTAATTTCTATCAACAATTACTATTTATCCATTTTTTCATTACTATAAAGGATTTTCAGAATTTGTCATTTTAGTTCATAATTTTATTATTTAGTTAAACGCTGATATTATTTCTTAAAATTATACAATATTTAATTTCAAGAATATTTGAATACCTAATCAAAACAGATTATTAATTAATCAGCTGTTGTGACATATGAAAATAAAAAAATTGCAATCAAATCAGCGTAGTGTTAAGCCTAAACAATTAACTCTGTACCAGGAATGATTGAATCTTAAACAAAAAATTTTTACTTTTTAATGAAATTGGAATAGTTCAATTTTCAGCTTAAAAAATTGATTTTCTGCCCAAGAATAACGAACTTTCAACAAAAATATTTAATTTTAAAAACAAAAGAAATGGATTTGTAATCAAATTCATCAATTTACAACCAAATAGTTAAACTTTTAAGGAAATTGGACACCGTTTAAATTTAAAATAAATACCAAGCATTTGAATTTTTTCTGACAAAGATTAAATTGCAACTAAAAAAACGAATTTGAAATAAAATATTTGAATTGTCTATTCCAGAAATTACTTTTTGCAAATAAAATTTACACCTGGATTTAGGGATCCTCCATTTAATGTTTCCTAGAATTGATGCCGAGCTGTGGGAATGGTTAAGATGAGCTGCGGGATGATGTGCGGTGCTCACTCAAGCGTCACAAAACCGAGAGAGAAACAAGAAAGAAAGAAACAGGAGAGAGACAAAATAGTTCCGAGAAACTGGATTTAATGCCACGCTCAGTCTCGAACTTCACGTTAAATCCAGGTGTTACTTTATTTTGTTAAAAATTCGTCTATTTGGATTAGAAATTCAAAAATTTTATTTACATTTTGTTTTCTTGAGTATATTTTTTTTAGTTCAAAATTCAACTGTTTTGGTATAAATGTCACCTTTATCCTTTAAAATATAATTTTTTGGGTAGCAATAATACGTATTGATTGGAAATTTAAAATTGCTGTAAAAAAAATGTATTTTGGTTAAAAAATTTAAAAACTTTTAGCAGAAAGTTGAACTATTTGCTTAAAAATTTAGATATTTTTTTAAGAATTTATTTTTTGTTGGATAGAAAATATATTATTAATCAAAAAGTTTAATTTTTATTTGGAAATTACTGATGTTTAGTTGATGATTCAATTATTTTATTAAAAATTTCTTCGGTTGAAATATTTTCTTGAGAGTTAATTTTCTTGGTTAAAAATTCACAACTTTAGTTAAAAATAACCTTTTTTTTATGAAAAATTAATTGTTCTTTTATTTTGGAGATGAAAATTGAAATGGTGTATGGAAAATTTGTTCCTTTTGCTTTCAAAATTACCAACTTATTAAAAAATGTAAATATTCGCTACACAGTTAAACTGTTTCATAGAAGATTGGTTTTTGTATCGAAAATTAATTCTCTTAAATAAAAATTCAACTACACCATTTTTGGTTTAATTTTTCTTTTGTCTCAAAATTTCATTATTCAGTTTAAATTTTTTTTTAAATATCATGTCATCCATTGTACAAACTATTTAGTTAAATACTGATATAATTTGTATTTTTTGGTAGAAAATAAATAATAATCATTTTTCACCAACTAAGAAAATTTAGATCAAAAATTTAATAAAGTAATTTAATTTAGAATTGATGAATAATAATAATTTTTTGCATTTTTTGGTCGCTGATTGAGAATCTGCTATCAGATTTTCAAAATTCAATAATTTATAATTAATGAAATTGATAAAATAAAAATAAAGTTAGAATTTAATTAGGTGATAGTAATAAATTTAAACTTTTTTATTTGTTTAAATTTGAAATGGAATTACCAAAATTTTAGTTTTTACCTATTAAGTCCTGACTGGACACATTTTTAAAATTTTTTCCAACGGCTCTATTAACAATATTAACAACAATACCTATTTCCGACGATAAATTGTCTGATCTTTTTATTTCTGCATTTAGAATTTCAAAAAAATGAATATTTGAAAAGATATATTTATTTATTTAACAAAAAACACGAATTGTCGAATGAAAACAATTTTTAATATGTAATTTTAAAATCGAAATGGTCGGTAGATTTTTTTTATTTGTGCATTAAAAGTGTCCATGCACTCTAGCCCTCAAAAGGTAGTGGTAGCTTTTTTCAAAATAAAAATGGCGGTATCCAATATGGCGGCCTAAATTCAAATTTGTTTTATTTTTACGGTACTTTTCCCTGCGCTGACAATTTTTGTTCAATTTGAATAAAAATTAGTGCAAGATGTCTTTTTGGTCGCTGATTGAGAATCTGCTATCAGATTTTTAAAATTTAAGATGGCAGATCCAATATGGCTGCCAGAAATGTCAAAAAATTGAAACAATTTTTTGAAAATATGAATTGGGAGGTTATGGGTCTACTTTCTTAGGCGCCATATATTATATGTCGTTGCCCGGATTTCACCACGAGGAGGTAAACGCAATAAACAAAGCCTCTTCTTTTTTAAAATTTTTTAATGAGAAAACCTTTTATAATCAATAATCCAGAAACTTAGTATAAGATTCTAACTTATTGATTCAGATTTTTAAAATTAAAGTTGACAGATCCAATATGGCTTCCGAAAATTTCGAAAGTTGTTCAATTTTCATCAAAAATTTTAACGAGGGGTTTTTTGAATTGATGATTACGAATATGTTATCAGCTTTTTTAAATTCAAGATGTCAGATCCAATATGGCTGCCAAAAATATCAAAAAATGGTTAATTTTTCATCAAAAATTCGTATAAGAGGATTTTACGGATCGCTCATTACGATTCTGTTATCAGATGTTTAAAATTCAAGATGGTGGAACCAATATGGCTGCCAAAAATTTCAAAAAATTGTTCAATTTTCATGAAATAAAATTTTTTTTTTAATTTTTTAAAACTTTTCAATTTTCTTATTTTTATTAATTTTTCTATAATAAAACCTTTTATAATCAATAGTCCACAAATTTAGTATTGAATTTAAACTTATTTATGATAAATTGAAAAGCAGGGTGTGCATGAACATTTTTTAAAATTTGAACATTTTTGTTTTGATTCTACTGTTACAGTTTCATGTAATTTACTTATTTTATCCATTTTATTGCTAGGCGTTAAAATAAATGTTTTAGCTGCTTAGGAATCTCTTTTTTTTTATTTTAATATCTTCATGAAAATTGAACAATTTTTTGAAATTTTTGGCAGCTATATTGTATCCATCATATTGAATTTTGAAAACGTGATAGCATATTCACAATCAGCGACCCAAAGTACCATCTTGCATTAATTTCTATTAAAATTGAACAAAAATTGTTAGTGCAGGAAAAAGTACCGTAAAAATAAAAAGATTTTGAATGTAAGCCGCCCTATTGGATGCCGCCATGTTTAATTTGAAAAAACCAACCACTACATTTTGAAGGCTAGAGTGCATGGACACTTTTAATGCACCAATCAAAAAAATCTACTGACCATTCCGATCCTAAAACTACATATTAAAATGTTTTTGACTCGACAATTCGTGTTTTTTGTTAAATAAACAAATTTTTACGTCGGAAACAGGTATTGTCGATTTTTTCTATGACCGATTTCCAGTCAGGACTTAATGGGTTAAAAATCAGCTTTTATAAGAAAACTAACTTTGAGCCAGATGAAATTTAATAATAAAGAAACACGTTTTTATAGAAACAATTAATTCCTTGACCAAAAGAGTAAATTTTCAGTTAAAAAGATTAATTTTCTAACAATGACTTTCGATCTATTCTTTCAAACTGAGTTGGATCAGAAGTTAAATTTTTTATTAACCACGAGCGTGGTTTTATATCACGTTGGGCGTCCTAACGAGCTACAAGTTAAGAGCATCATTAAATTAGAGATATACCTTTAGAATCCTTTGGAAGCAATCCGGGGTAATTAAGGTGCTAAATATCGATTGCAACCAGGAAATAGGAAACCTACCATTAATGCTTAATTAGTTTCCTTTTGTGATCGAATTTCCTGTATTCTATTCAGTTTCATAGTTGTTTACATCTTTATCAGAAATTATTTTCTGGTTTCGTTTTGGACCAATGAGAGCTTTTGTGGGTAAATTATTGCAGAATTTGACACCAAAAATAAAAATATAAATAAGAATTAAATTTTTTTTAATTCTTGAAAAAATGTTATTAGTTATTTTATTTTACAAGTAAGGCATCTAAAAAGAGACTTTACACTCTTTTTATATTAATATATTTTTTCCTTTTATAAAGAGTTCTTCCGTTTTTCCGTTTTTTTTCCGTTTTTTTTTTAAAGGTACAAATTCAATTGATACATTTTTTAATCACAGTTCTTCTTTCTTGGATAAAAATTTCACCATTTGGATGAAAGTTTATATACTTTGTAAACCATTATTTTTATTTATGTATATTTATCATTGAACTATCTTGTTTAAAATTAATTACTTTTTTAAGTTAAAATAATTTTTTTTATCTCAGAATTTAGTTATTTTATTTTGGTTAAAATTTGATCAGTTTTAGTTGAAAAAAATTATTTTTGGTCCAAAATTTAACTGATTTATTAAAAATGTAACTATTTGTTTTAATATTCATTATTTTTTGTCGAAAATCAATTTCTTGGGCAGAAAATTAAACTCTTTTATTTCTTGTTGAAAATTAATAATTTATAGTTCATATTCAACGTTTGGTTTGAAAATCGATATTTTAAATTGTGAGTTGATTTTTTGTAGTGAAAATACATCTCTTTTGTTGAAAATTAATGTACTTTCTAGTAAATTCGCTTTTTCTTGTAAAAAATTAATATTCTGGAATAAAAATTTAACTTTTAGCGTTAAACTACTTTGTTAAAAAATTCATTTTCCTATTAAAAGATACATCTTTTTGGTGAAAATTTTAACTATTTTCTTCAAAATGTGTTTTTTTTCAGTTAAAAAATACAGTTTTTGATCATAGAATTTACCTATTACATTTTTAGTAGAAGCTTAATTGACTTTAGTTTAAAATTCAACAATTTAGTTTTTTATACATTTTTTTAATAAAAATTCTATTATTTTTTTACAAAATGCTGTCGTTTGGTTAAATATGACCCTTTTGGTTAAAAATGTATATTTTTGTGGACAATTTAACTGCTTAATATAGAATTTTCCATTTTGTTTAAAAACTCAATAATTTTCTTTGCTTTCCTATCTCTCAAATGCAATTTTTTTGTAAAAAATTGTAAATTGTAATATTTCGTGGTTCAAACCATTGTTTTTCGTTAAAAATTCATCGCTTTTGGTTAGATTTGACAGTTTTCGGTACAAAATTCAAACATTTTTTGTTTCTAAAATATTAGCTATTGAATTTTTGTTAAAAATTAATCTTTTGTTTCTAAAAATTTCACTAGTTAGTTCAAAGTTGAAATTCTTGATTACAAATTCTTTTTTTTATATTTTTAGTTAAAAATGTAACAATTTTGTTCATAATTTAATTATTTTGTTGAAAATTCAACTACTTTGTGAATATTACTCGTTTTTAGTTGAAAATTTAACTTTTTGGTTTTAAAGTTTGTCTTTCTGGATAGAAATTTCGTCATTTTTTATTGAAAATTCAAGTCTTAACTAAAAATTTCCTCATCTTGACTTAAGGATTCAACCATTCGATTAAAAAATTTTCCCTTTTGAACTTTTAAGCAAAGGAGTTGAATTATCGATGAAATATTTTAATTTTCAACCTACAGAGACTTATTTTTAACAAAATGGTAACATTTTCAAAAACAAAAACAAACAATTAACATTGAATAAAAATAATTGCATTTTACAAGAAATAGTTGAATTTAAAAGCCAAAAACACAATTTTGATAGAAGACTGGTTAACTTTGAATCAGGAAAGATGAACTAGACAAAACAAATTTTGAATTGAGATAGGCGAATTTTCTATCAAAAAATACAATATTAAAAAATTTGCATTTTTCGAAAAAAATATGACTTGTGAACAAAATCATCGAGTTTTCTAGAAAAAAATTTAATTACTAATTCAAGAGTTACATTTAGAACCAAATAGTTCAACTATATATTTATAAATTCAGATTTTTAATTAAAAATTATTATTTGTTTGTTAAAAAATGTCGATTGTTTCGAAAAGTCATGTCTTTTTTTGAAAATTCAACAATTTGTTTGAAAATCGATATTTTAAATTGTCAGGTGATTTTTTGTAGTTAAAATTCATCTCTCTCGTTTAAAATTGATGTACTTTATAGTAAATTCGTTTTTTTTTTGTAAAAAATTAATATTCTGAAATGAAAATTCAACCTTGTTTTAGCGTTAAACTATTTTTTTTTAATAAATTTTCTTATTCAAAGATATATCTTTTTGGTGAAAATTTTAACTATTTTCTTCCACATTTTTTTTTAATTACAAAATACAATTTTTGAACTTAGAATTTACCTATTACAATCTTGGTAGAAGCTTTATTGACTTCAGTTTAAAATTTAAAAATTTACTTATGCATACATTTTTAAACTGAGAATTCTGTTATTTTTGTACCAAATGCTGTCGTTTGGTTGAAAATTACCCTTTTGGTTAAAAAGGAATATTTTTTGTGGACAATTCCACTGCTTTATATAAAATTCGCCTTTTTAGTTAAAAATTCAACAATTTTCTTTGCTTTTTTTTCTCTCAAATTCAAATTTTTTCTTTGTAAAAAATTCATCTCTTTTGGTTTAAGTCCACCTGTTGGTGATTGAAAATTGTAATCTTTAAGGGTTCAAACCATTGTTTTTCGTTGAAAATTTATCTCTTTTGGTTCGATTCGACAATTTTTTGTGTAAAATTTAAACATTTATTGTTGTTAAAATATTAGCTATTGAATTTTTGTTAGAAATTAATTTTTCGTTGCTAAAAATTCTACTACTTATTTTTCTGTTTTAACGCTTGTCTTTCTGAATAGAAATTTCGTCATTATTTATTAAAAATTTAAGCGTCTTCTTAAATTTTCCTTTTCTTGACTCAAGGATTCAACTATTCCATTAAAAATTCTTCCCTTTTCTTAAAAGCTTGTCTTTTTGGTCATGAATGCAACTATTAGGTTAATAATTAATTTTTGTCTTGAAAATTCAACGATTGTGTTTAAAAGTCATGTTTGTTTTCGAAAATTTAAATTTTTAAAAAAATTTTCCCATTTTTATTAGATGAACTATTTGCTTGTAAATGCAACTTTTTCGTTAATAATAAATTTAGTTTTGAAAATTCTATGATTCTATAAAACAGTTTCATTTAAAAACAAATATTTGAACTTTCAAGCAAATGAGACGAATTATCGAAGAAATAGTTTAATTTTCAACCTACAGAGACTAATTTTCAACAAAATGGTCAAGTTTTCAACAAAAAAATTAACATTAATTATAAACAGTTGCATTTTACAAGAAACGGTTAAACTTCAAAGCCAAAAACACAATTTTTTTAGAAGACTTTTGAATTTTGGATTAGTAGACATGAACCAGAAAAGACAAATTTGGAATTAAGATAGACATTTAGAACCAAATAGTTATACTATTTATTTATAAATGTAGATTTTTAATTATAAATTAATATTTGTTTGTTAAAAAACGTCGGTTGTTTTAAAAAGTCATGTCTTTTTTTTAAATTTAACGATTTGTTTTAAATACTGTCTTCTCGGATATTCAATTTGTCTAAAAGTTCAACTATTTGGCTCTAATGCAACTGTTTCTTTAAAAAAAATTTTTATTTTTCTTTTAAAAATTTAACCAATTAATCTTTTTCCGTTTGGAAGTAAACTGCTTTTTGAAAAAATGGACTATTGAGCCTAAAATTTCAACACTCTTTTGTTGAAAATCTGTCTCTTTGGGTAGAAATTTTTTTTTCTATTTCACGTATGTTGTTAAGAAATGCAATATATTTTGACTTTAAACGTTTCCAAAATTGGTGATGAATTTGATATAAATTAATTTTATTTAAAATAATTTATTCTCCTATTTTGAACATGATCTGTGATGGAGAATGGGAGGGGTGGCAAAAATGTTCAAAATAGGGTGACGTACTTTTTAAACTGTCACTTTTTTAGCTGAAATGAAAATTGGGATTTTGTTAATTTTCCTTTGAATCTTCCGCCTCGACGTATTTAAATTGAGACGTGAAAGCCATAAAGTTTTTTCATCATTTTTCTTCTCTGCTTTCTGACCTCGGAATGGATATTTCCTGTCAAGTTAAATTATGCATTGATCCATCGTAATTAATATACACGCATATTAAACTTTCATTATAGCTTTTTCCACTTTCACCCTTACAGCATAAAGTATCGACAACCCCTGCAATATTTCATAGATGCATTAAAACTGAAAATTATGCAGAATAGGAACATACACACACATAAAAAATAAAGAATTTATAAGAAAAAAATTGTTTAACTATTAAATAAATAAATAATTTTTGTCTAATTGACACTATTCCTACAAATTCAATTTCTAAATCGAAATTTGAAGTTAAAATTCAACGTGTATGGGTTGTGAAGAAATTAATTTTGACTCTCTGTAGCTTAGTGGATAAGAGTATCAGATCGAAATTTTGAAAGATCTGGATTAGGATCCCAGCGGAGCTCAAGAGCATTTTTTTCGCAATTTAGGAACAAAAATTCAATGTTCAAAAAAATATTAATTCTAGACCAGTACACACAAATATAAAGGATAACGTCGGAATTCAACTTATAGGAGTTGTGAAGAAATTTATCTCATCTCTCTGTAGCTTAGTTGATAAGAAAATAATACCAGCAATCTGCATTAACTGGGTTCGAATCCCAGCCGAGCCTCTGAGCATTTTTGTTACAATTTAGAAATAAATATTTAATATTTAGAAAAAAATTGATTTCATATCTGTGGACAAAAATCAATTAACATCAAATTATTTAATACAATTTATATAGTGAATCTAAACAGAAAAAGAATCTTATACAAGTATTTGAATTTTTAATTAAAAAAGGTCAATTCTGCATAAAAAATGTAATATTTGATATTTTAATCAAGAAGAAATTATCTTTTTAATTAAAAAACATTTAAACATTTTAAAATAACAAAAAATGAATTTTCAACAGGACTGGATTATTAAATGAAGAAAGATTTTCGACTCAATAAGTAAACAAAAAATTCCCAGTTGTTACTTTTTCGAGCTAGCAAGAGGAATTTTAGTACCAAATAGTTGAATTTATAAAAAAAATATAAATTTTGGACCAAGAAGCATGATTTTCTACCAAAAAATTAATCTTTGAATGAAACTATGAACTTTAAATCAAAAAGATTAATTTTCTACCGGAAAAGACAATTTCTCTACAAAATTCACACATGCTTAAACAAGTAGTTACATTTTTAAACTAAATAATAAAACTTTTAAAACAAAAATTTAAAAATTAAATTTGCCATAAAAAATATTTTACGAAACAGTCGAAGTCTCTACCAAATAGTTGAATTTTTAAGCCAAAAAGGAATACTTTTTACAAAAAAAAAAAAAATTGTGGACAAAATTTTAATTAAAAAAAAAAATTCCATACGATAAGTTTAATTTTCTATAAAAGAGACAAATAATCCACAAAATACGTAATTTTTTTTACAAAATATTTGAATTTTTGTACTAAAAAATATTATATTTCTATAGAAAATTTGAATAATTAAATTTTTTAACTAAAAAGAAAAATTTCTGACAAAAGTTGGATTTTTAACGAAGAAATAATTCTCAGTCAATAATGAAAACGAAAATATAAAATAAAATTTCATTTTTGAAACAGAAAGACGAGATTTTCAAAAAAAGTGTTGAATTTTCACCCAAATACTTTAATTTTCATCTAAAATTCTATATTTTAAACCAAGAGTCCTTATTTTCTGTTTAAAGAGACGAATACAACAAGAAACGTAAATTTTTAACTAAGTATTTTAATTTTTGAATTACAAAATATAAATTTTGAACCAGGAACGCAATAATTGAATTTCTGAAAATAAACAATATTCTACAGAATGGTTGATTTAAGTGTAATAGTTGATATTTCAACCCATAAGTATTTTTATTTCATATTAAAAACAGTTAAATTTACAAAAATAAACTTTATCTATGCGGATTAATTTTTCACAACAAAATTGACAAAATACGTGAATTTTACCAAAAAAATTGCATTTTTAATTAACGAAGATAAATTATTTTTCTCCAATTGTTTTCAAGAAACATTTCCTTTTTTTCTTTTTTTTTCAATAATTCTAAAAAAATAATGTGTAATATAATATAATAATAAAATATAAATCTTTTTATTCAAATAATTCACTCTTTTGGTATAGTTTTGATTCTGAATTTATAAAATTAGTTAAAAATTCTACTATTTGGATAAAAATTGAATTATTTTGTTAAAAAGTCATATACTTTGGTAAAAACTTAAACTAATTGATTCAAAGTTTAAACATTTTCTTAATGATTAATTAATTAATTTTTGTATTTAACTTTTAGAAAATCAGTATGCTTTGTTAAAAATAATTTTTCGATTGAATTTTAAACTCTTTTTTTTAATTAATTGTTTTTAAAGATTCATGGTTTCAGTTGAAAATAAATCCCTTTTGTTTAAATTTTAACTGGTTTGTTGAAAATTCGTTTTCTTATATTAAGAATTTTTCTTTTTAACTGAAAATTTTACTTCCATTTTTGGTCCATAATTGAGGTTTTTAATTTAAAATTGATTTGTTTTGGTCAAAGGTTCAAATATTTTTATTATTTATTAATTATTCATTATTATTTATTAATTTGGATCATACAAAAAAAAAGAGCAAAGAAAATTGAGAAGTGGTTGGTTGCCTTCTCATTTTTCTTTCCTCTTTTATATTTTTGTCTGAAATTTTTTTTTAACAAACATTTTTTTCATATTGCAATTGGAAAAAGTTTTTTTGTTTAATTGTTTGGTGTGGTCCAAATTTGGTCATTAATTTCTTCTTTTTTGCAGGAGTTTTCATCAATTTGATGATTGGACGTTAAATAAGATTTTTGATTTGGATTTCAATCTTATTTAAATTTCTTAAATTTCCAATATTTTGTTACAAATTCTTCTTTCTCGTTAAACAAATTAAGTTTTCATTACAAGCTAAAATATGTTTGAATTTAGCTATGCTTAAAAAATTTTTCTCAAGTGAAACTTCTTTTACGTCGGGTGTGATTAAAAAAAAAGAACGATCGACCAAACGACCGAAGAATCCTCTTCGATATCCCCACTATTGCCAGGCTAAACAAAGAAAATATATGCTCTGTCTCTCTTTCTGCACTCTCTTACTATGTTAAAAATTGAACTTTTTTGTATAAAATTTATTTATTTAGCTTCAAATTTTATTATTTAAAACAATTTGTCTTCTCTTACGAAAATTTACATAAATAAAGAAAATAAACTTTCTTCTGTCTAGTAAATTTTTTTGAGAAAAGAGATATTTTCTGAAATAGACAAAGCATTTTATCCTACATATTTAAAATGATATTTCATTGATTTAACATTAATTATTTTTTGCGTAGTTGCAAATTAAAATTTTTTTTAAAAATTTTAATAATATTTTTTTTTATTTTTGGCTGAGAAGTTAACCGTTTGATCCAAAATTAATTATTTCGTCTAAAATCATATATTTTAGTTGAAAATGCAAATGGACATGTTTTCTAAAAATTGATTCATTTAGTTTAAAAATTCGTCTTTTTGATAGAAAATTAATCTTCTTCTTGGTAAAAGAACCTATTCGCTTCAAATTTGAACTATTTTGTTATAAATTCAAATTTATTTTAAAAGTAACCTCTTAGCTTGGAAATATCTTTTTGATGATTTTGTTCCATACATTTTAAATTTTGTATTGGGTGAAAAATTCTACCTTTATATTCAAAAACTAGCCCTGCCGGAATCGAAATTTATCTTTTATTTTTAAAAAGTCGTGTTTCTTGATAAAAAATTATATTATTTGTTTAAACTTCAACTGTTTAAAAAAACCCTAAAAAGCAGATGTTAATTTTTACTTGAATTCGAATACCTTAAATTTGAATTTATTATACTTTTTTAGTTTGATCTGAGAATTAATTAATAATTTTGAAGTTGCTCTGAAAACTGCAGCATGCTTACGATACTATCATAGAAGTTACTGCAAGTTACACAAAGGAATTTTGCCTTCTAATTATTATTCATTAAAGAGCTGGAGAGTAATTTAGAGAGCCATTTCTCGTGTAAGAGATATATTGTCTACTCTCTAAATTGGAGTCAGTTAAAATTTTTACTAATTTTAATCAGTGGCTCAATCCTAGCTATGAAACATTTATTTTTTACCAATGCATCAGTAACAATTACTAAATATCAGTAAAAATTAGTAATTCATAGCTAGAATTAAGCCACTAATTGAAATTAGTAAACATTTTAACTGATTAAAATTTGTGAGAGTATTTTATACATTCCAAACTATATGGTGCTTCAAATTCGGATAAAATTGTATTGTTTTCATAATAAATTTTAAATAATATTCTAGAGCTAATATTTTACTAAAGTTAGCAGAAGCGCTCTTAGAAACTTTTTATTTTTATTCCAAACATTTTCTGTGTTGAATTTATAAGAGAGTAAATAAAAAATAATTTTTTCGGATGTACCAGCATTACGTGGCTTCTAGTTTTTTTACATTTTGAATAAATTCTTTTAATTTAATTACTCTTTGACGAGAACTAAAAAATACGACGAATCCTTTTCCTCATATAGTTAAATCTAAAATAGGATGAAACTGTTTAAAATTCAAAAATGTCAATTTTTGATGCTTTCGAATTAAAAAATTTTCTAATTTTCTCACGATTATGGAAACTCTTTCACTCAAATCACTCGCATTAGTTGACTAAATTGTAAACTTTGACTGATTTAACTCTTCTTAATTATAAACAGTAATAATTTTTTACGATTATAATTAAAGAAATTCTTTAATTTTTTATTTGTTTTAAATTGTTCCAATTTGTTATTAAGTATTTAGAATTTTTACCTGCGACTTTTAACCTTTGTCCAATGAACTTTGACCTTTGACTTGAGGAGCCATTAAAAAACTGTGTAAATGAAAATTATGAATGTGAATACAAATTTTTTAAATGCTTGACAAATAAGAATTTCCAATTTTTTCAAGAAACTTCCCTTTTTCCGTTTTCTTGTTTTTTTTCTCTTAAACTGCAACTGAATCAATAAATGAAAAAAAGAAAATATACCTATTTTTATTTGAAAGTTTATTCTTCCTAATTGAAAAGCATTCCATTATTTTTTTGGTTTAGAATTCATACCATTAATAGGGTGGGTTTTGAAGGCCCCCCCCCTAAAATTTAAAAAAACCTGTTTAATTTTAATTGTAATGTCATTTAAAATTTGAAATTTTTTTGTTTGAAAATAAGTTAATTCAATTGCGAAATTAACTATAATATTTTTCGTTAAAAATTGATCAATTTTCGTTTGAAGTTCGACTAGTTAAATAACAATTCTACTTTTTGACTAAGAATTTAAATATTTTCTTAACAATTGATGTTTTTTAAAGGAATTTATCTGTTTTTTTATGAATAAAATATTGTTTGATTTAAATATGAAATGCTAGATTTATCGTTGATTATTGTTTTTAAACATTTTTTATTTTTAAAATTAATTAAATTTAGAATTGTTGCACTTTCTACCAAAGAACTTTAAAGTAATAAAAAAAATTCTACCAGAAGAGATAAATTTTTAAACTTTTTTTGTTAAATTAAACTTTTTGGTCTAAAATTGGAATATTTTTTTCCTTAATATATCAACTGATATATTTTTCGTTGAGAATTAATAATTCTGCATAAAAAGTTCGAATACTTGGGTGAATGTAAAATATCATTGATGAAAAGTTATTTATTTATTGAAAACTTTTCATTTTAGCAAAAATATGCAACATTTTTTTAATATAATTATTTTTTATTAATATTTTCGCTATTTTGTTGGAAGCTTGATTATTCGTTTAAGACCTTTCAAAAAATTCAACTTTTTTTTTTTAATTAATATATTTTTTATTAATAATTAAACTGTTTTGTAGGAAACGGGATTATTTAGTTCAAATTTTTAAAAAATTTATCATTTTTTTTCAAAATGCAACTGATTTTGGTTGAAGCTCAATCTTTCTCCTTCGAGATTTCCAAGAAATTGGTGGAAAATTCTTCTTTGTAGGTGAAAAATTCAACAGTTTGGTTGTAAATGCTACTGCTTTGGTTGAATGTAATTATTCTTTTTTTAAGAATTCTACCATTTTGTTGAAATTTTATCTCTATAGGTTAAAAATTCGACTATTTGGTTAGAAATTTGTGCCTTTTGCTTAAAATGTTAAAAATACTGTTTAGAACATTTTGATCGAAATTATCTTTCTTGGTTGAAAATTCATTTTTTCATGATTAAAAGGCAACTGTTCTCTAAAAAATTTAGTTTGAAATTAATCTTTTCTTGCAGATATAACTTTTTGGTCGAAAATTCAATTGTTTTGTTAAAAATGAAATAAATTTCGACTTTATATCTTAACCTATAGGGGAAGGTCGTCAGAGTTGGGCCACTGTCAGAGTTGGGCCACCACTATATTTGGTATATGACAAGTGCCGTC
>JAAAKG020071160.1:0-17304 GCA_010014905.2 Druon quercuslanigerum
TCGAGTTAAGTTAAGAAACTAGATAGATATAAGACATTATGTAAATAGTTGTAAATATTGTAAATATTAAGGTAGAATTTTTTTGTTGTTGTTTATTATGATTTTATTTATGTTATTTATGATTTAAATGAAAAAGTATTTAAATTTATCCAAATAGTTCAGCTTGGAAGCCAAAAGGACAATTTTTTTAAGACAGTTGAATTTGTAACAAGATAAATTCTCTATAAAAAATATTATAAATATTATAATTGACATTTAAAAAACTAAAAGAAACAATTTAAAAAAATAGTTATATTTTAAACTAAAAAGTTGAATTTTAATGAAAATAATTAAATCTACCACTATAATTTGAATTTTCAACTACGATGGCATTTATAACGATAAAGACGAATTTTTAACTTATTTTTTTAACTTAAAAGACGAATTTTTATAAAACCGGTAAAGTTTTTAGTTAAAGGAATAATGTAGACAAAAAAATTCAAAAATAACATATAGATTTTCTAGCAAATATATGCATTTTTAACAAAAAAAAAATTTTTAACCAAAAAGTATGAATTTCCCAAAAAGTTACATTTTCAGTTGAAAAGGTTAGTTTTTTTACAAGATAGTTTAATTTTAAACTTAAAAGATAAACCTTTAAGGAAAAAATAAGTTTTTCAACCAAATCTTTTATCCATGTAGTTGAGTTTCTAATTGAAAATATAAATTTTCAACAAAATAGTTAAACTTTTAATAAAAGATATCAATTTTTAACTAGAATAATAAATCTTCAACAGGAAACCTTAAATTTTAAGTTAAAAGAATTAATTTTTAAGCTAAAAAAAAGAATCTGAAACTAAAGAAATACAATTTGAGCTAAAAATCTAAATTTTCAACAAAAAATCATAAGTTAACAAAATTTTTCAACTTTTAACTAAAAAAGAACAATTAAAAATTAAAGATGTAATAGTAGACATTTAAACCAAAAAATAACAAATTTTCAACCATACAGTTTCATTTTTACCAAAAAAAGAAAAAAAATTTCTACCAAAACAGTTAAATTTTTAAACCAACCAGACAATTCTCCAATTAAACAGTTTCATTTTTGAAAAAATGACGAAATTACCAACCAAGAAGATTATTTGTTCCACAAAAAAATGCGAATTTTCTACTTAGAAAGATCAATTTTAAACAAATAATAAAAACTTTCAAACTTTCAACAAACAAGTTAAATTTTCAACTCAAACATTGAACGTATAATATCTTTAACTGGAATAGTTAAATTTTCAGTATGAAGAATTAATTACTTTTTTAAAAATAAATGAACTTTCAACAAAAGAATTAATATTTTTACTAAAATAATAAATATTTACAAAAAAATATTTTTCAACAATTAGGTTTAACCTTTAAAAACGCAATTCAATTTTTAAACGAAAAGAACAAATTTTTAATCAATTAAATAAAATGAGATATTTAAACCCAAAAACATTTTGATTTTAAATTAAAAACATTTGAATTTACCAAAAAAGATTAATTTTCGATCATAGAACTGCAATATTATCTAAAAAAGATCAAATTTATACTAAAAGAGGTGAATTTTTATTCCAAAAAGACAAATTTTGCACACAAAAATTGCATTTTTAACCAAAAAGACAAATTTCGAGCAACAAAATTGCATTTTCAACTGAAAAGGATGAGGACATAAATTTTTCATTAAAATTATCAATCTTAAAATGGAATAGGTTAATTTTCAGTTAGAGGAATTAATTTTCAACAAAAAAGGAACGAATTTTCTACAGAAGAAATACATTTTTAACTAAACTGATAAAATTTCAATTAAAAAAATATTTATTAACAATGTGGTTCAACCTTCAATCAAGTAGTTCAATTTGCAAAAAAAAAAATTAATTTCGAAGTAATAATATGATAGTAGATATTTCAACAAAATAGTATCCTTATTTTAAATCAAAACCAAGTTGTATTCAAACAGAGAGGATGAATTTTTAACCACACAGTTATGTTTTCATAAAAAAAAATCAAACTAGGGCGCGCTGTTGATTCTCGTGCTTCGCGCTTTATAATCTATTTACCTCGCGCTACGCGCTCGCTATTTGTGTATTCCCCACACCTGCGCACGGACTTTTTATAAATAAAAGTAAAAGCATCGACGTCATTAATTTGGTGATTGTGAATTCTCTTTTGTTAAAGCTCCTTCGGCTTTACCGAACTCATTTTTATTACGTATCCCGTGCGAAGTTCCATTGTCTTCTTTAAAAAAAATACACATTATTATTTTAAAACTTTTGTGATTAAAAATGTTATTGCGACTTTTGTCTTTTTTTCAAAAACTGAATATGCTCATTTGAAATTTTATTTTTACGATTTCAAAGTTACACGTACTGTCTAAACAGCAGATCGACTGTTTTTTAAGCCTCTAAATTATATGCCTAACCTCAGTTACTCAGACTTTGTCAATTAAATTTTTCTACCGCATCGTGTTCTACATCGCAGTTGTGGTGCCCTATTGCTTCATCTCCTAATAATTGATATATTTTTTTGAAAACCCATAAATATAATAGAGAATTTTTGAAAGACTCTTAAATTGTTGAATTAAAAAATGCCATTTTTTGCTTTTCCATTATTTTGCATGCCATCAAATTTTGAATATCCGATTTTTCAAGAAAATTCATACATTTTTCACGATAATTTTGTAAATGCGATATCTCTGGTAATTTTTGGTTTTATCAAAAAAGTCATTTGGATAAATTGTTCAAATTTTTAAATACTATGAATCACCTTACAGCAAATTTTTAAATTGTGAAAAAAACGGTCTCAAAAATTTTCAAAATGCGCTTACTTTTTGAATTTTCATCCAGAAATGCTTACTAACAAACTTGACTTTTAATTTAGGACATCAAAAGAGTGTACCAAAGGCCAATCTAATAGAATAATTTTTTTACAAGTTATCGCGCTAACAGACAGACATACAGACGACACATTCGTAAAAACCTGTTTTTCGATTTCAGGGGTTCTGAAAAAGTGGACATTTGACAAAAACTGGGGGGGGGGGAGTGGTCAAATTTGACATAAATTTTATGTCTTATCTGATGAGAATGTAAAAATTTCATTTGACTCTTCAACACCAAAATAATCATTTTTCATAAAAAGTGAATTTACTACCAAAACTGTTCAACTTTCGACCTGAAAATACAAATTTTCAATTAAACATATGAATTTCCAACCAAAAAGAATGTTTTTTCCAAAAAATTTGCTGATTTTTTAACTAAAGGTAAAAGCATCTACAACAGTAAATTGGTGATTGTGAATTCTCTTTTGTTAAAGCTCCTTCGGCTTTAATGAACACATTTTTAACACGCATCTCGTGCTTCGCACGTGAGTTTGTCCCTCAAATTGTATATAATTTCCATTAATATATATTATTACAATTCATAACATACATTTTTATTATAACAGATGTAGTTTCATTGCCTAGTTTACAAAACATGCACATTATTTTTTTTTTATTTTTTGTTATTAAAAATGTTATTGCAACTTCTGTCCTTTTTTCAACAATTGAATTTGCTAATTTCAAATTTCATTTTTAAGATTTTAAAGTTATACTGTTTTTTCAACTTTAAAGTTAAATCCCTAACCTCAGTTACTAATACTTTGTCAATTGAATTTTCTACCGCATCGTGTTATACATCGCAGTTGTTGTGCCCTATAACTTCATCTTCTAATAATTGATATATATATATATATATATATATATATATATATATATATTTGAAAACCCATTTATATAATTGAGAAATTTTGAAATATTCTTAAATTGTTAAATTAAAATATGCCATTTTTGGATTTACCATTATTTTGTATGCCATCCAAATTTGAATTTTCGATTTTACAAAATAATTCACAGTTTTTATGATAATTTTGTAGAGCATCCAAAAAGCAACATTTTTCTTCTCTTGACTTTTTCATATCGTGCGTTATTTGGCTTAAAATTTTCATTTTAATGTGTTTTTTGCAATTTTGTAAATGCTATATCTCTCGTAATTTTTGGTTTTATAAAAAAAGTCATTAGGTTACATTGTTTGACATTTTGAATACTATGGATCTCCTTACAGCGAATTTTTGAATTTTGAAAAAAATGGTCTCAAAATTATTCAAAATGCGCTCATTTTTTTTAATTTTTATCCAAAAATGCTGACTAACAAACAAGACTTTTAATTTAGGATACTAAAAGAGTGTACCAAAGGCCAATCAATCAGAATATTTTTTTAACAAGTTATGGCGCTCACAGACAGACATACAGACAGGCAAATTCGCAACAACCTTTTTTGCGATTTCAGGGGGTCTAAAAACGTGGACATGAAAAAAAAAACTGGAGGAAAAGGGGTCAAATTTTACACAAATTTAATGCCTTCTCTGATGAGCATGTAAAGATATCATTTGACGTTTCAACACCAAAATAATAATTTTTCGTAAAAATGAATTTACTGCCATAACATATGAAACATATGAAATTCCAACAAAAAAGAATTTATTTTCAACAAAATTTCTGATTTTTAAACCAAATATAATGATTTTTCACAACAAATTTAATTGTCAGGAGGAAGAATGTGGAACGAGAAATAGAAATAGAAATCTAAGGCAAACTTGATATATAAAATTCTCTATTTTTTCAATTTCCCTGAAAATTAATATTTAATTACGAGAATGTCGATATTATCACTTTTCAATTTAAAATATATTTTACAAACGACAGAAAAAAATTTCGAATTAAAATTTAGAAGTTTCAAATGTGTTGCACTTGACAATTATTTAAAGTGCCTCTTATAGAAATTCCTTAACTTTTTCAATATTTTTTTTTCAACTTCTATGTTTACCGACTTTAAATTTATTAATGTCTGTAAAATATAAATGATTAATTTTTAGATAAACGATTATATGGAGCAAATGACTAAGAAATATAAAGATGTCACTCTTTTTTCGATTGGTTACTCCTATGACGGCCGTTCTATTAACGGTGTAAAAATTTCGAGTGGAGGAAATAAAACGAAACCTGCTATTTTAATTGACGGCGGAATTCACGCTCGTGAGTGGATCTCTCCTGTGACAGCCCTTCATACAATTTCTGAACTTTTAAAAGAAGAAAACAAGGATTTATATAAAAATGTCGATTGGTACATTATTCCGGTGCTGAATCCAGATGGTTACGAATACACACATGGCAAGGTATATAATTTATATATGACATATAATATTTATTATATTATTTTATTTTGTTTTATTTTATATTTATATTTATTATATCATATTTATTTTATATTTTATTTTGTTATTTTACTATGTTTTTTATATTTATATTAGTGTATAATTTTTTTCTTTTATTATAGCAATCAGCAAAAATAAATAAAAAATCTGACTGCCGTTTGTTGCTTAAAAATCTAGTATAATAGATATTTAAAATTAAAATTTTCGATAAAAACTTATTTGAGAACTTTTTTAATAAGCGAAAATGTTTTTTACGTCCTTACTGCAAAATATTTGTAAAATATTTAGATAATTTTAGATGCAATGTAATTCAGGATATACTTACTTTTGTGACATAAACTACAAATCAATTTATTTATCTTTTCACAAAAAATAATTATCTTTAAAATATTTTAATTCAGATTATCAATTTTTGAGAAATTTAAAAAAATGTGCAACTATACTTTCAAATTTCAAAAACTTTTAGTTAACACTCTATTGGGCATCGAATTTTTAATTGAGGAACATTAGAAAATCAGTTACATTTCATTTGCTTTTGAATTTTTTACAGTTATGAAACATAAGACTATCAATCAAAGTGTTACTTGTTTATGCATATCATACAGTTCTAAAACATGAGACGATCTCTCACATCATCATTTGTTTCTAAATTGTATGCAGTTTTAAAGCATAAGACGATCACTCACATTATATTCATTTCTAAGTTTTATACAGCTGTAAAATAATAAACAATCGGTAATATTGTTACTTTATTATGATTTTCATACAGTTCTAAAACATAGAGCGTTTAATCAAATAGTTCTTTTTTATGAACTGTTAATGAATTTCAGACAGTTCTTAAAGATAAGAGGATCAATCACTTTTTTATTTTTTTTCGAACTTCATGCACTTCTAAAAGATAAGAAGATTGATTTAGTAAGAAATGAGAATGTGAGTGATCGTCTTATGACTCACAACTGAATGAAATTCAGAAGCGAATGGAATATGAGTGGTCATCTAAGTTTTAGAACTGCATAAAATTAAAAAAAAAAAATGAAAATGTCATTGAACGCTTTGTATTTGAGAACAGTATAAAATTCATATACATGGGATAATGTGACTGATCTTCTTACGTTTCAAAACCGCATAAAACTTAAAACAAATAACAATGGAAGTGATCGTCTTATTTTTTAAACCTGCATGAAGTTCCAAAACAAATGATAATCTAACTGTTAGTCTTGTGCTTTAGAACTTTAATAAATTCATAAATAAGTGACAATGTAATTGATCGTCTTATGTTTAAGAACTGAATAAATTCGAAAACAAATAAAGATGTGAGTGATCGTATTATGTTTTAGAACTGCATATAATTCAAAACACATGGCAATCTAATTTTTCGTCCTGTGTTTAATATCTGTATGCAACTCATAAACAAGTAATAATGTGATTGATCGTCTTATATTTTAGAACTGCATAAAATTAAAAAAAAGATGAATATGTGATTGCTTGTCTTATGTTTTACAACTTCATGAAATTTTAAGATAAAAATCAATGTGAGTGATCGTCTTCTGTTTTAGAACTGCATGAAATTCAAAAAAAGATGAAAATGTAATTGTTCGTCTTATGTTTTATAACTTATTACAATTTAGAAAAAAATAGGAATCTGAGTGATCGTCTTGTGTTGCAGAACTGCATGATTATGACATTTACAAAAATTGACAATGAGATTAAATGCTTTATATTTGTGACTTGTATGAAGTTCATAAACATTTAACAATGCAATTAATCTTCTTAAGTATCAGAAACGCCTGCAATTAAAAAAAAAAAATGTGAGTGATCGTCTTATGTTTTGGAACTGCATACAATTCCGAACTATATGAAATTCATAAAAAAGTAACATTGTGAATAAGCAGTAGTCTTATGTTTTAGAGCTGTTTGAAATCCAGGAAACTAAATATAATTTCTTGATCACCTCATATTTTAAAACTATACAAAATTCACAAACGATTAACTATGTGATAGATCATTTTAGGTTTTTGAATTACATGCCATTCGAAAACAAATAAAAATGTGAGTGATCGTATGATGCTTTAGAATTCCATAAATTTCAGAAAAAAATTAAAATCTCATTCTTCGTATTGCGTTTTATATCTGTATGCAACTCATAAACAAGTGATAATGAGATTGATCGTCTTATGTTTTAGAACTTCTCAACATTCAAATACAAATGCAAGTTTGATAAAACGCCTTGTATTTGAGAATTTCATGAAATTCATAAACATGTCACCACGTGATTGATATTTTTTGTTTTAGAACGACATGAAATTAAAACAAAATGACAATGTAAGTGATCGTCTTATATTTTGGAAGTGCGGGTAATTCCGAAACGAATGCCAATGAGGGTGAACGTCTAATGTTTTAAAAACCGTATAAAATTCATAAATGTGCAATAATGTGATCGATCTTCTTATTTTTCAGAACCACAATAACAATGTTATTGATAACCTTATGCTTTAGAAATGTATGGAATTCATGAAAAATTAACAACGTGATGGATCGTTTGTTTTAGAACTGCTTGAAATTTAAAAAAAATCCAAATTTGATTGATCGTTTTAGGATATAGAACTAAATGAAATTTAAACAAATTAAAATTTTAGTGATCGTCTTATGTTTTATAACTGCATGACATTGAGAAGCAAATGACTATGTGATCGCTCGTCTCACCTTTTAGAACTGTATGCAATTTGAAAACATGTACAAATGTGATTGATCTTCTTAGGTTTTGGAACCGCATGAAATTTTAAAACAAATAAGAATCTGAGTGATCCTCCTATATTTTAGAAATGCATAAAATTAAAAAAAAAACAGTATTATTGATCATCGTGTGCCTGAGAACTCTATGGAATTCATTAACAATGGAAAATGTCATTGGACTTTTATGTTTTATAACGCAATGAAATTCAAGAACAAAAAATAATGTGAGTAATCGTATTTTGTTTTCGAACTGTATGGAATTAATTAACAAGGAAAAATGTGATTGATCGTTTATGCCTAAAAATTCCATTAAATTCAAAAACAAAAAATAATGTGCGAGTTCGTCTTACTTTTTAGAACTAAATGAAATTTAAAAATAAATACAAATATCACATTGGTATTTGTCTTATGTTTTAGAATTGCAGGCAATTAAAAACAAAATAAAAATATGATTAAAATGCCTTAAATTTGATAACTGTATAATTCGTAAACATGTAACGATGTGATAGATCTTCTTACGTTTTAGAACCGCATGACATTTGAAAACAAATAAGAATGTGAGTGATCGTTTAATGTTTTAAAAATGCGTTAAATTCAAAAACAAATATAAATATGTTATTTGTCATATTATGCTTTAGAACTGTAAGAAACTTATAAACAATAAACAATGTGATTAGTGGTACAGGTTTTAGAACGCCATGTATTTCAAAAACAAATAATAATGTGAGTGATCGTATTATGTTTTAGAATTGTATAAAATTTCAAATCAAATGACCACGTGATTGCTCGCCTTGTTTTTTAGAACTGTAAGAAATGCACAAACAAGCGGCAATGTGATTGATCGTCTCATTTTTTAGAACTGCATGAAATTTAAAAACAAATGCAAGTATAATTGGTCGTCTTATGATTTAAAACTAAATGAAATTAAAAAAGAAATAAAAATGTGAGTGATCGTCTTATGTTTTAGAATCGCATGAAATTCAAAAACAAATAAGTGTAATCGATCAATAATAAACTGAAGCTGATAGCAACAAACAGAAGGCAGATTCGTCCTAAACGTTAAAATGTACTTCGTAAATATTATGTGGCATTTAATTAGGAAACAGGTGATTTTTGTTAAAAAAAAAATAAAGTAAGTTACACCATTACAGGATCGCCTTTGGAGGAAAAATCGGTCTAAAACTGGGCATCGACAGTGCAGAGGTGTTGATTTAAATAGAAATTTTGGCTACCAATGGAAATGTAATGAATTTTTTTTTGCTACATCAATTTGCTTGTTTTTTAAATAAATTATTTTGATTTTATAATTATTTATTAATTATAGTATCGGGACAATCCAAACATCCTTGCCATACAACTTACGCTGGAAATGCCCCATTTTCAGAATTGGAAACCCAACATTTGCGTGATTTTTTTCTTTCGAAAAATGGAACTATCAAGATTTATTTAACTTTACACTCTTTTGGAAAGGTAAGATTATTTTTATTTTAAGACAAATATTAAAATTATCAGTTTCTTCATTTTGTAGTGTTTTTGGTTATAGTATTTGTTGTATCCATGGGGATATACACCGTCTCAAGTGCCCGAAAACGAGGATGTTTTAGTGAGTATAAATGCTTAAAATATTTAATTTGTTGAAATGTTTTTTGTTAGTAAAAAATTATTTTTCAGTTAAAATTAGGAGTAATAGCTGCAGTTAAACTCAAAGCTGTTTATGGCACTGAGTATAAAATCGGAAGTGCTGCACGCATATTGTGTAAGTTTGGGCATTTTTTTATTTAAATAAAAATAAAATTCGAATTTTCGTTTAAAGATTTAAATTTGAATAAGGATAACTGTGAAATTTTATTTTTTAAACTTCCTGATTTTTTTCTGATTTTTTCCTGAACAATTTTTCATTATCCTTCGTCATTATTATTTGCTCTATTGAAAAATCCGTCGTAGGGTAAAAAATCGGTAACGACGCCGAAAACTACGCAGTATACAAGGTCGGAAACAACACCGTTAATGATGTCGGAAACGACATCGTATTCGGTCCCAAATTCCGATTTTTTATCCGGCGTCCTTTATGGTGTCGTTTCCGAAATCACTTAAGGTGTTGTTTCCGACCTTGCATGCTGCGTAGTTTTTTTGGCGTAAATAATAATAGCGAAGAAAAATGAAAAATTTTTCAGGGAAAAATCAGAAAAGACTATGGTTCCGGTGTGGATTTTTGTTGTTAATATGTATTTATAACTATGAGATAATGAAAAAAAGATTTCTTGTAACAAGTGGATCTTACTTCGCACAGTTTTTCAAGTTAAAATAGAATTAAGATTGTTATTATTATACATATTTAATTCACAAAAATTAGATACTTTAAAATCTTGATGAACCTGAAACAGAAAAGTTTGATAAAAAATCGGCATTCAGTAGGAATCAAGCTCGTGGCCGCCGAGGGTTAAGTTCAAAGCAATTGCCACAAACCTACCGCAACATGCAAATTTTATGGCGGGAAGCCATATTTAACCCTCACCATAAATGCTAAAAAAATTTCTTTAAATCAAAAACATAGATAATGAATTTAAAAACATATTCACAAATTAATAAATGATCCATGTTGCGGTAGAATCGTGATCATCGCTCTAAACTTCACCCTCGACGGACACGAGTTCAATTCCTACTGGAGGTGGATTTTTCATCGAATTTTTCGGTTTCAGGTTTATCAAAATTTTAAATTATCCGATTTGTTTGAATTGAATATGTACAATAATAAAAATGTTAATTTTAATTAAGGTTGAAAAACTTTGCAATATTTTTTTTCAAACTGGAACCGAAGTCATAAACGAGGCCAGAAACGAAGTTCTTGTCGGTTCCAAATTCCGATCTTGTATCTGTCGTCGTTTACGTGGTGGTTTCCGGCGTCGTTTGCAGTGTCGTTTCCGGCGTCGTTTGCGGTGTCTTTTCCGGCGTCGTTTACGTTGTCGTTTCCGACCTCGTTTCCTGCGTAGTTCTCGGCGCCGTTGCGGATATCGTATCCTACGTCGAATTTTTCGATAGGGTAAAGACAAAAATTCTAATCTTGTAATATTTTAATATAGTCTTTTATAAAGGGAATAAAACAATTCTAAGCTTAAATTTGTAAACTTTTTATTCTGTGGACTTTCACAGCCTAATTAAGTTTAAAAGTTGAAAGAATGACAATTCAAGTTAAATTTAAAAAACTCAAATTATATAGAAAATTTGTTTTAATCCATGAAATGTATCATGATTTTAGAGGAATTGAAGTGAATTCAAAACAAATTCTCAAAATTCAAAACGATTGCAGAGCATTTAAGAGAATTCCACAAAATAAAATAAATTCCATAAAGTTCAGAATAAATTAACAATAATTTAGAATGAATTCAAAATGAATTAAAAATATTTGCAAAAAATATTTCATAATCTCTTCAATTTTTCTAAAATTAAAATAATCCTTTGAAATCCCTTGCAGTTTTTTAATATTTTAAAACTGCCTTATAATGTTTTAACGTAACCTAATATATTTAAAATTTTCCTAAATCCCTTGAAAATATGGGAAGAAAAAAATATTCCTTGGAATTTTTTAAATATCCTAAAATATTTTATATTCCTAATGATATTTTGAAGTCTCTTGCAGTTTTGTAAAGCACTTGAAAGTTCCTTGAATTTTTTGATAATTTCTTAGATTTTAAATTTCCTGAATTAAAAATATTATGAAAATTTCAAAAATACCGTGAACCTGTAAAATCTTTAAATTTCATACAATTCCTAATCCCCAAATATCATTCAAATCCTTGAAAATTTCTTGAGAGTTTGAATATTTTTTCCTAAAATATTTTGAAAATAAATTAAAATCTTTTAAAATCCGCTTAAATATTACAAATCCTTTAAAATCCCTGAAATTTGGTTAAGCTTCTGAATATTCCTTCTAAAAGATCCTAAAATCTTAAAAAAATTAAAATCTTTCCAATTTGTAGTAAACCTTTCGAAACAAATTGGAGTCTTTAAAAGTACCATAAAAACTTTTTTATTTATTTAAAACTCCTTCAAATTTAGAAAATCAATTGATAATCCCTTGGAATATCTTTAAATAATAAAGATCGTTTAATTCCCAAATTCTTTAAAACTCTATAAAATTATTTTTGAATAGTTGCTTTTAATGTTATAAAATATGCTAGTAGCTTTGAAAATTTTTTAAATTAAAAAAATTAAATTTTTTTAATTTGTTAAAATCTTTAAATATATCTGGGAATCTTTTAAAATATTGTAAAGACATAGAGCAATGCAATTTTTTATTATCTTTCAGAATTTTCAAAAATTCCATTAAATTATTTTTGAATGCTTTAAAATCATTCAAACTTTTGAAATTGCTTGAAAATTTCGAAATCTTCAAAAATTCGCTTGCATCATTTAAAAATACTATAAAATATTTAATATTATCTAAAATCCCTGAAATTTTTTTTATCTTTAAAAATGTATTGAAACTTTGGAACTACCTTTGAGTCTTTTCAAATATCATAAAAGCTTATAGGTCATATAAAATTTTTCCATATCTTCCGAAACTTTTTGAGACTCTATTCTATTATTTTTTGACGCCTTAAAATATTTCAATTTTTTGGAAATTTCTTGAGAATTTTAAAATCTTTTAAAAATGCCTTGGAACTTTTTAAAATAATCTAAAATATTTCAGATCTTTTGACATCCCTTAAATTTCTTAAGGCTTTTTAAAATGCCTTGGAATATTTCAAAATATACCTATGTCCTAGAATCTTTGAAAATGTTTGTAATTAAATTTGTTTTTTTAATCATTCAAATATTTGGAAATTTCTTGAGAATTTTAAAATCTTTTGAAAATGCCTTTGAACTTTTTAAAATAATCTAAAATATTTCAAATCTTGTGAAATCCCATAAACTTCATAAGGCTTTTTAAAATTATTTGGAATATTTTAAAATATACCTATATCCTAGAATCTTTGAAAATTTTTGTAATTAAATTTGTCTTTTTAATTTAAAAAAAATTTTTTTAATCTTTGTAAATACTTTGGAATTTTTTGAGATGTCGTGAAATCATTAAGGTCCTACACGGTTTTTTTATATCTTCCGGAATTTTTTTTAACTGTAAAATTATTTTTGAATGCCTCAAAATCTTTCAATTTTTTCGAATTTGTTAAAAACTTTAAAAATTTTCAAAATCGCCATGGATTACTTGAAAATGAAATAAAATATTTTAAATTGTCTTAAGTTCTTTAACTTTGGCAAACCTCATGAAAGTTGCTTGAAATATTCTAAAACATCCTAGAATCTTTGAGCATTTTTTTAATAAATTTTTTTTTAGACTTCAATTTTTAAAAATCTTTAAAAATACCTTAGAGTCTTTAAAGATATAGTTATAACTTGCAGATACTATAAAATTGTTCCACATTTTCCAAATTTTTTTTAAAAATCATGAAATTATTTTTAAATTTCTTAAAATCATTCAAATATTCGGAAATTCTTTCAAAATTTGAAAATGCATTTGAATCTTTCAAAATACTCTAAAATATTTAAAATCCTTTTATATACCTAAAATTTCTCAAGATTTTTATTTTAAAGAACCCCTTGAATCTTCTGAAATATACTAAGATCTTTAAAATTCCTTAAAATCTTTAAAATAGTTTTAAACCTTCGAAAATATATTCGAATCTCTGGAAATGTAAAAAGTTTGATGTCCCATAAAATTGTTCTATTTCTTCAAAAATTCTTTAAAGCCTCATAAAAAACTTTAGATTTTTAAAATACCCTAAAATATTTAAAATCTCTTGAAATATTGCGAAATCCCCTTAAAACTTTTTAAATGTTTTTAAACTTCTTTTTTAATTTCAACAATACCCTAAAATCTTTAGAATACTTTGGAATACATTCAAGTGATTGAAATATGTAAAAAATTAATTCAAAACTTTTTAAATACCCGAAAATATTTATAATCCTTAAAAATCTTTTAAAATCTTTTTAAAAACTTTTTAAAGATCTTGATAAAATTCTTGGACATTTTAATAAATACCCACAAATCTTTTTAGTCTTTTAAAATCTCTATAAATCATTAAAATTTATTAAAAATTCACAAAATATTTTTGAAAACCCTTAAATATTTCAAATTCTGTTATATATTTCAAAATCCTTTAAAATCTCTTTTAATAATCAAAACCTTTTGATAATTTCTTTAAATTTTTTAAAACATTAGTTCCTTTTTTTAAAAAAAAAGTGACTAATTGGTCTTTTTGTTTTAAGGAGTTACTTTATATTGAAGATGTACCTAAAAAGCCTTTTTTTAGATCCCTGATTTTTCCTTACTTTTCCCTAATAAATTAAAAAATATAGAAATTTTGAATTTAATTTTGCAGATCCAGCAGCTGGTGGAAGTGATGATTGGGCAAAGGCTATTGGTAAAGCAGATATTGCATTCACTATAGAATTACCAGGCACTTCCTTCGTTATAGATCCGTCAAAAATAAAGCCTATTGCTCTGGAAACATTTGAAGCTTTTAGAGTTTTTGGTGTATATGCGGAAATTGCTTACAAAGATTTATAAATTTATCAACTTATTAGTGAATAAACAATTTAATTATTTACTGTAATTAAAAATAATAATGTAAAAATTCTCATATAGATATCATTTTTGGAAAATAAAAGTCATTAAAAAACTTTGTCACAATTTTATTGTTAAAAAATAATATCAGATTTTACAATATTATCAAATTTCCTTAAATCCTCCAAAATCCTTTAAAATTTTATCAAATTTTTTTATATTTTCATAAAAAACATGAAATTCCTTGAAATGGAAATCTTTGGAATTCTATGAAAATTTAATAAAAATCTACGTAATTAATGAACAATTTCCAATGAAATTACTAAAATGCAAAAACTGTACTAAAGATTATCATGAATTATAAAGCAATTTTAATTAATAATAATCTTATCTAACGTTTTCAGGAGGAAGGTGTTGCATCTCGTGACTATTATCATTATTATTATCAGAATTTAGGAAATTTAAATTAGATTAAAATCCAAATTAAAAATCCTATTTAACATTAAATAATCAAACTGATAAAAACTTCTGGAAAAACAAGAATTTAATTATGAAATTTGGACCACAATAAACAAACAAAAAATGCTTTCATTGCAATCTGAAAAAATGTTGAAAAAAATTTCGGACAAAAATAGAAATTGAGGAAAGAAGAATGAGAAGACAACCAAACACGTCCCCTTTCTATTTGTTTTCTTTCTTTCGTCTTTTTTATTTTTAATATGAACAAATTACAATTTAAAAAATTTAAAATAATAATCATAATAATTATTTTTATTTTTAAAGTTTTTTAAAATTGTAATTCATAATAATAAAAATATTAAAAAGGGAAGGGGATGTGGTTAGTTGCCTTTGCATTTTTCTTTCCTATTTTTAATTTTTGTCTGACATTTTTTTTTAAATTTCAGATTACAGTAGAAGAATTTTTTATTTGTTATGTATTTTTATTAACGATATAATACAAAAATTGAGGAATATTTGGAATAATACTTCTAATGTCTGAATGCGAAGAAAATGTTGAGTCTATTTATAAATTTTAGTGATGGCTGCAACTGTACAATATTTCACTTCTCTTTTTGAGAAATAGATGCACGTTATCATTTTTAGCAGACAGGCGAGAAGGTAAAAAAAATTTATTTTCACATATCAGTTTTAGGTTTTAAAAATTAAATTATATAATTATTTGTAAATAGGGGGATTTGTAATAGCTTCATATCGTGTAGCTTTTAATAATATAAAATAAATGCAATTATAAAAAATAGATATACTTTTCAATAAATTTAGATAACTTTTCTAGGTTTCGGTATTTTAGGAAGGTGAATTTTAAATTTGTATAATTTATTTTGTAGTATTTGTAGGGTTTATATTTGTGAATAATAAATGTCGGCCGTCTTTAAAAGGGTGAGTATACAATATTGCATACATTTTTTCATTATTTTCATTTTTAATTAATATTAATTCGAATAACAAATAAAAAATTTTTTTATAAAAAAACTCAGCTTATTTTCTAACAACTTGTTATGTATTATATAGAAAATCTTAGGAATCATTCATAAACTAATTCACTAATTTTGAGATATTCTTTTTCACAAATTTTGATTAAAAAAATATTTTTTTAAACAAAAAATGGAATAACTGCATGTACAATTTGAAAAAATTAATTTGAACCCAAAAAAGACGAATTTTCTACAGAAATAGTGCAATTAAACCAGAAAACAGAACTTCAGACAAATAAGTTAACAAAGTATGTAAAATTTAAAAAAAGAAAATTAATTTTTTAGTAATAAACACGAATTTTGAACAAAATACATTAATTTTCCACAAAAAGGTTTAATTTTGCACGAGATACGATGAATATTAAAAAAAAGATTATTTTCTACAATGTACAGTTCATTTTTCAAATCGATACATTTTTTCATTTTACATTTTTAGTTATAAAAATTAATTTAAAAAAAAATTAATTCCAAGCAGTTAATTTTTCAAGTAAATAGTTAAATTTTGAACCAGATAGTTAATTTTTAAACTCAGAACAAAAAGACAAGGTTTTAGCAAAAAATAAAGTACTTACATTTTCAGTTGAAAAAATTAATATCAAAAAGAATAATATCAAAAAGATGAATATTTTAAAAAGAGAATTACCTTTTAATACAAAAAAGATGAATGTTTGACAAAATAGTTGAATTTTCGAATTAACACTAAATTTATGAATTTTTAACCAATACAGTTAAAATTTTAAAGAAATAATTAAACTTTCAACCAAAAAAGCAATTTTCTACAAGTAGCTAAATTTTCCGAAAAATAGTTTAAAGAAGTAATTTTTAAAAAATCAATTAGCTATATTAAACCAAACGAAAAGAATTTCGAACAGACGACTTAAATCCTCAGAAAAAAAGATGAATTTTTAAACCAAAACATTAATTTTTTACCAAAATATTTGAGTTTTAGAATAAATTAAAAAAATTTTAAAAATTTAAAAAATTAAACAAATTAAATTATTATATCTTTTAGATATAATAATTTGTCAATTTATTTAACTCGTTTTAAAATTGTTACATACTCTTATCATTAGAAAATATGTTATTCTCCAATTTTAATTTTTTTGCGCATTTAATATGAGGAAATAGAGACCAAGGGAAGTGAACGTGCATTTTACCGTCTTATAAGCACAGAATCAATTCAATTAATGTGTTAGCATATTTTTAAATTTCATGAAATTATAATTTTCTAAACAAAAAATATTAAACTTGATC
>JAAAKG020071171.1:0-17301 GCA_010014905.2 Druon quercuslanigerum
TACAATTGACCTATGACTTGGGTACGTACCTGAACGTAGAATTTTCCGCTCTATCGATTGCAGATGTAAAAAAGGGGTTTTCCATTTGAAAAAACAAAGTTGACCTTTAAAAAGCCATGAAGGTCAACTTCAAGGTAAAAATAAAGGTCACCATTAAATTCTTCACTGAAATTTACTTCAGGAATGACCTTCAATTTTTTGAAAAATATTTTACTTGAGGAAATATTCAACCGTCCCGGGACTTTTTAGACACCTCAATCTCCATTCATCGCCTCACCTTTACTTCACCTCACGCTTTCCTTTACTTTACCAGAAGTATTACTTTCAACAATCAGTTTCAATTAATTCCTAGGCTACTGTGTTGGTTTACAAGTCACCTAATATGGGAAATGTATTTTGCAAGTAAAAGTCACGTCTAAAATGGATTAATGGAGGAGAATTACAGGGGCAGAACGCCACTAAAAACTCTTTTTTCGAATCTTAAATAATATTCTGTACAATCCCTTCCAATGACTGAAGTCAAATAAATGCCTCAAAGGCCTCAAAAAATATCCAATTTTTTTTAATTTATCGAAACATTAAAAAATGCTGTGTAATTGCGGGAAAGTAGATATTTCCTGAAAATCTTAAAAATTGACCAGAACATTTCAAATCCCCCAAAATTCTATGAAATCCGTTTAAATGTTTCAAAGCTCTTTCAAAAATTCCGCTTAATTCTTTAAAATGTACAGGAATCTCCAAGCATCATAAATTCTTTCAAATATAGTCGTGGTTCACAATAAGAGCGCTACGGTGCTGTAGGGGAAGGAATCTCTGAGAAGTGTGGTACCCTCACTTTCTGGCGAAAATCTTTCTGCTCGAAATGTAAGCAGGTCTCTCATTAAGAGTTCTTCCACTCTCCTTGATTTTTCTCGTTCGTATGCGCATAAATGTTTGTTTTATACGTGTAATATCTACTTGATTAATTGATGTTACAGATTCTTCAGGATAATGAATATCATTAATTATAACTAAATAAAACAATAATAAACAAATGCAGACAATAATTCAAAGTTATGAATTGAAATCTCAAATATTTATGTGATTAATTTTTTCCTTCTAAAATCCACTTTTCTTACACTTCAACATTTACCATTTTAAAAAATTGTTTGCATCATAATAATTTGAAAACATGATAGTCTAATAATTTTGGATGTTTTTATATGAATTTATTGTTTCTAAAAAATTGTAATCCACTTATATTATGGACTAAATTTATGGACTTATATTATGGATTAAAATTTAATCGAAAAGTACACTAAGATCGAAAGTAGCTATTGCTAAAAAAAGATGGCACGGATTGATCAATGAAAAACAATGCACCTTTTATAAGAAGAAGAAAATCATTAATAATCCAACTTCACCAAACGATATTATCGCGCTCTTGTTGAGAATCATTAAAATCTCTTCGAATCTTAAAAAATCCTTTAAAATTTTTTTAGTAAAACTACTAATATTTGGAAAGGTTGTCTTAATTGTTCCGCTTTTATCACGGCCGTATACACAGGTCCGGGTGCTCTCGTGATGGGAGAAGTTTTCTTATGTAAGCCCAAAAATGTCGCTATCCTGCCACCGCGTGATATGGCGCACTAGTCGAATAGTAAAAAGTTTGATAATGTAAGCACGTTTTCTAGCCTCAGAATAGGAGTCACACGGACAACCAGAATCCTGATGCAGTCCAATGCAGATGTGGAGTCTTCAAAAAAATACGGTTTGCGACGTAAGCATACACATATAGAATTTTTTCAGTATTTCAAAAAATATTTGTAAGAACTATTTAATATGCAAATTTGATTATAAATAAGTTTTTGTTATCGAGATTCTCTACTTTCTTTAAATTTCTGGCATTTCAATTCAAACATAATTATAAATATTAACATATCTCATTGCATTATTTATTTAATCAAATTTATTTCTAATCTTACCATGTTGAAGCTTTAATGTGGGAATATTACTTTGATTGTGTTTAAAAAGGCATCCATATATGTTGAAAATATTGATTTTTTCCTATCAAAATTTTAAATTAAACCACCAATACTCTACTATTACACCCCCTCGAGGCAATTTTTGCAAATAACCGAAAGCTGAAACAGGGAAACTTTGACGAGATTCCCCGCGCCTGTGTATTCGACCATGGCTTTTATTGATACCGGACGTGTATACTTTCTTGTTCTAAATTCTAAACTCGCTGGTTATTTATTCTTTTAAAAATTAATAATATTGTTAGTATGCGAAAAAATAATAAGGAATACTCGCGCAAGAATGAACTGAGTAAATGAGAAAATTTGTAATATATTTTTAGTGATGAATGATAGATAGAAAATAATTTCGAACTATCCTTGAGGACGCGATGATTTATAAAATCAACGAAAAAATACCTATTATTAAATATTGCTAATTTATAAAGCTTTATTATAAGCATTCTATGAAGAACTATAGTTTAGAGCCAAGCGATTTACTCAAATAGATCATCTTAAATTTAATACGGAAAGCTTAGAACTTAGATGTAATTTCAATATGGAGGCTTTTAAATTTTAAACCTAATTTATTCAATAGTAGTTCCAAGTAGAACAGTTACGGATTTATATAAAAATTAAAGTTTCGTGTTGGAGAGAAATAGGAATCAGTGATTATTTCCCTTGGAATCAATAGTTTTCTAATTTAAGGGGCTCAAGATCAGATGATCCAGACTTGGGCCACTTTATTCACCGCAAACGCCTTTTTTATCGCTTGTAGATTACCTGTAACCCGATTGTTTATCAGTCTCCTATAATTTAAAAATTATTGCAACTTGTTAAAATAAGCAATAATTGAATGTTAGAATATTGGTAACAAAATAAATAAACTTGTCTGTATGCAAAATCGCAAAAAATGGTTTTCATTTCACCGGAAAAGGTAGAGACCCTCTTAAAGACAATTTATTATTCTTAATAGTCGTCTTAGAAGAAGAATTTATACTTTGAAAGAAATGTACAATCTTACATTTTAAAGATGTGAATTTTACAGTTCATTTACCAGTTTACAAAAGATGTGACAGCTGATCAGTGAATATAAAATATAAGGTATAATTATAATTATAATTTTATCAACTAAAAAAAGTGTTTTATTTGCTGCATCCTCAAATGCTTTTTCAAATTATTGTGTTTCAGTAACGATAAGTATATGCAGCTTTTATTTTTCGCAGAATTAATATGCAGCAGCTCGTCATACTGGAATTATATGAGCTTGTAAAGCGGGGACATTTATTTTTTATGGCATTATATTATTTCATGCTTCTGTAAAAGCGACGCACTTCAGATTTATGCGTACATTATTTAATACTGCATTATTATATTAGAAAACAAACCGGTATTGTTCCGTAAAGTTATATTTTAACCAATTTATCACCCTTACTTATATTTTTCCTGTCATTAAATATAATGTTATTTTGTTAAAATATTTAGATCTTTAAGCTCTAAACGAAATCCACGAGATGATGCAGGAAGTTAACAATTTATTTAAATAGAATTCGATATATAATTTATGAACATAATACTAATGTTTGTTCTTTTTCAATTGCAGTAGCGGAATTTTTTACTGACCTACTAAAGGATAAAAATAAATTCAACTCTTGGTTCAGACATTCTCCCTGATCTCCCAGATTGAAAGGAGCCCTGCTCTACTTCAAGGACACTTTAACAATTAAAACAGTCCAATTGAGAATGCTATGAAATCAGATTTAGGATCGTAACTTTTCATATATAGCGTTCACAAATTATAGTCTAAAGAAGAATGCAAGATTCATGCACATCGTAATTAAGGTTTATTTCATTTCTTTTATCGAAAAACTGTAGACAATTTCTATTAAAAATTGACAATCGAATATATTGAAATTTTTAAATAAAAAGGAATTTTGAATTAATGATGACCCTACTCGTAATATAATAATTCAATTTCAGTGCCAGACTTTCGAAATTTAATATTCATTCGTAATCGAATATAGATTGTTATATATAATAGGAATCCAGACATTGATAGATCAAATTTAAATTAACAGAGTAATTTTTTATACTTTTCAATTATTAAAATAAAATATTTTATTAAGAATTAAAGGAAATAAATAAATTGTTTTTTATTTGGCTGCTTACATGAAAATTAGTTTTGAAAAGAATGCAAGCTCTGAACTTTAGCAAATACTTGAGAACCTATTAATTTGTATGCAAACGAATAAGAGTGTTTCAACTGAAGTGAAAATATAATCAAATTGAATGTCCGGTTTATGAATCTTGCTGATATGGAATTAGTATTGAACAAGTACATTAATGCAATTCTGCAAGTCTCATACAAGCACTTATGTGGACATGTAGAAATGAGCAGATATGAAGGCTTAATGCCACAATCAGTCGAGCATTCATCGGATAACCGTAACATTTTTCTGGCGATGATGTAACCCGCAGGCCGTTACGAAATCGGCAAACGAGCAGACCATAGAGGCGTGCGATTTTTAGACTCGCTTGCAGATTTCGCGGCGACATCGTTGCATAAATTACATATATAATACTGCTGATCGTCATGAATTTCAACAATACCTAACACGATCCTCCACAACTGTCCCAAATATTTTTTTCGTGGGAGCTGTTTCAACGAATTTAAAAATACTTAGGGGTCGTCCAAAAACTGCGTTACCAACTTCGAGCTATTTGTTATCTCCCCTTCATCCCTCATTGACGACTACTCAAAGGTAGTGTAACCAAAAATTCTCTCCAAATGCAGAAAACAGGGTGATATTCTTACTTCTTATTTTTAATATATAGCTCTAACATGGCATAAGGCTCGAATATGACACACTTGGATTTCTGACAAACTAAAACGTGTACTCCGTTAGATAAAAAATAACGTGAGATAAACAAAATATATAAACAGTTACCCTCGAGTTTATTTTAGATGAGCCTTGAATGTCCATTTATTATCTTTTCAATGGAGTTTTAATAATAAATTTTGCTTGTAGTAATGCAGTAGGGTTAGTATAATATCCAAGGAGACATGGAGACTTTTTTAAACAAAAAATAACAGACATTATTCAACTTTTGGAATTCTAACAAGAATGGGTTTATGTATTCATGTACTTAATGTATTTTTTGCGATCTTGGGCACCACCTGCAACGAATCATCCCACATTAATTGCATCGGAGCATTATCAGCCCTATGGATGTGCGACTATTGTAAATAAGTTCGCTTTATATTGTATTCTCTATAATATTATATCAATAAATATTTACTTACAGGTAATTATTTTTTTTTGGTGTATTTGGATATTTTTCTAGATATGTCTTATTCGATTCACCCTTTTTTCGATTTTAGAAATCCTCGTTTTTGGAAAATCTTTATTTAAAAAAGAACCGCTGGTGTTGTGAAAAAATCAACCGTACCATTCGAAAGGTTACTCAATAGCCTTTCGAATGATCTATTATTCATTCAATTTCAGTTGATATAGTCCCGACAATCCATCGAAAAGTAGTTGGTGTGACATATTCAAGCCATTTCCTCTATTACAATCGAATCTGGATTTGGTGATTCTGTGTTTAGTATTTCCGAGAATTGGCGCCGTGCCGCGTGGAGGTATGACAGGCGATGTAGGGGGGGGGGGGACGTGTGGTGTTCAGTCAGCCGCGAAAAAACCGAAAAAGAAACAGGAGGGAGTCAAAACAGTTCCGAGATTCTGGAGAATTTTCTACCGAATAGTTAGTTTCATCAAAATAGTTGAATTTTCAATGAATAAGCTTAATTTTCAACACGAAAATATTTTTTAATTTCAATGGTGGATATTCAATAAAAAATAAATGATTTAAAAGCAAATTTAACTTTACACCAAGAAGTCGATTTTGCAACTAAATACTATTGGAAGAAATAATTTTGGTGAAGTCCCTAGCTTTTCCCAACATCAATTGAAGCGGGAGGTCTGTTGTAAAAAATTCGGATTTTATAATTCCAGCTGGCTCAGGACTGATGTTACGGGAAATTCCGCAATACTAAAACAGCACTACACTTGAGGGGTTAGTTTTGCAGAAAATTTCGTAATGCGTCTTAGTGCCATAATAATAACATTTAAAACTTAGAAAAGATTGTGCTGATTTTTGATACATGTTAATTGCTTGTATGAAAAGTAGTAAGCAAGTACCTAAAAGTATATCGGATTGGACAAGTATGTGTGATACTAATACGTGGGAAAAATTGGCCCCCGGAAGTTGGTGCCTCTACGTAATGCACGATTATTACGCGCATCCTTGCAAATTTCCCCGGGAGAATTGTTAATGCCTTTACGTTAGCCATGCGCACGCTGCAAACAAACTGGCGGATATATTTCGGCTTAATAATACTGAGTCCGTAGATGTAAGATAGTTATAATTAGGACCGCATTCGGTCTAGCAATAAGCAGGTTACCCATGTGAACTTCCTTCGCTTGAATTTAGGCAGTACCGTGTAAGGGTTGTTTGGACTCTTAATGTTTCATTGCATCGTTTTGTTGAAAATTCAAATAATTGGCAATTTTAATTCATCAGTCATGAATAAAAGTTTGAATATTTGATAATCTTTCAAAATATATTGATTTTTAAATTATAATATTTTCATTCGTGTATTTTATTATTTATGAGGTTTTTGTTTTTAGTAAGTAAGTACATAAGTCTTTGTTAAATTAAAAACTTTTAAATTTGAATATGTGCAAAAGCTCTTGAAACTGCACACAAAAAACTGGTATATTTTTACATTTGGAAGGCTTCCAAACTTGGATAAGTTTGCTATGAATATCTTTGCAAATTCTTTTTCTGCTGATTAAATCAAAACTTTTAAATGCAGCATTTAAAAATTGAATGCTTTTATATTTGAACACTTTCAAGCTTCCATTTATTTCTTAGTGAAATATCTGAATAATTTATAAAAAAATTTCAAATTTGAAACGCTGTGAACCATTCTTCTTAATTTCAGCTTCTTCTTTGATAGTTTAAGTTATTTTGTTTACGCAATTAAATAGTTTTCAATCGGAATATTTTTAGAATTTAAAAGCATTGAAATTTGAAGTTTAAAAAATTAAAAACTTGAATCTTTTTGGGAATATATAATTTTTTAAAAATTGTAATATCCTAAGTTTAGTTGCCGCTGAATGTGAGTATCACTTATAAATATAACCCTCTTATATTCGAATGCATATGGGTGATTCTGTATATTAAGGTCACTCTTGATAGGAATAACTTATTACAAAAGTATTTGGAAATATCTGTTTTCATCTAAACCATCTATTGGTGTTATAATTAACACTTTTTTAAGTATGAATTTATTAACAAAATCGAAAGGTGTTTATGATTGCTTAATTTGCATACAGCAATAATTTTCTAAATAAAAAATGGCCGTTTCAATCCGTAAATCAACATCATAAAAATATTAATTGTATAATAATAATTAATAATAATTGATTTTTATATATTTTTATTTTATTTTTATACATTTTATTTTAGGTTAATAATAATTAATCTAAGACATAATGTCATTCAGCCAAGACTTTTCAATTCCAAATCTTCTACATTGCAGAAATTTCAAACGTGAATAATAAAAATGACAATATTTTAAATTGTAAAACTTAAAATTTCAGAAGTTCTATTGTCAATTTGAAAAATTAAGAACTCTTCAATTTTAACGATTTACAGTTCAAATTTCTACAATTTTGTGAGTTACAATTTAAAATTCATGAATGTGAAAAATATATAGAATTAAAAATTACTTAACTGTTAGCCTGGAAGGTTAGCATAAGTGCTTGACATAGGATCGCAAGCATTATTTGAAAAAAGTATTATAAACGTAAAAAAGTAAGTTTAAATTTTTTAAAGTTTAGAATGCTAGGATAAGTCAGTAGATAATGTCAGTCATCAGGGAGATTAGCACATAGAATGCAATTGCGATCGAATTTTTGGACATAATAGTCTAAACGTGTAGTTATATGATTGGTCAAACCCCTACGCAGTCGTGAACGTACAGGGGCCGTAATGGAAGGTGACGGAACTGCGCAATTTGAAACAAGCGTGTATACCTCTGAAATAGGAGGAAGTTTACCTTAGTTTAATTTTGAAAATTTTAAATTTTAATTTCTTTATTTTTTCAGCTTAAAAATTGAACTTTCATCAGTTCGGAATGTTTGTAGTTTAAAATGATTGAATTCTGAACATTTTTTTGCAACACGCTGTTCAATTTTGAAGACTCACAATGCAAAATTCTTTATTTTTGTTATATTTTCAATTATGGACTCCTATATATTTATTATGAAAATAGAAAAATATGTAAATTTAAATGCCTTTTTGGAATGGTTTTATTTCTAAAATTAAAAATGGCAAAATATTCCATGGTAACGATTAAAAATTAAAATTAATTAAATTCTGAATAAATATAAGTGAAGATTTTAAATTTATTTTAAGAGTCAAGAGTTTTTAATTCTAAATATTCTAAATTGACAAAAATTTTAAACATGTTAACCACCAGAATTATAGATTTTTTAATTGTAAAAACTTAAAATATGCATAATGTTTAATTTTCAAGTTTCATTTTTAAAAAGTAACCAAGTTTTAAATTTTAAATATATACAATAATTCAAAGTTCTACCTTTTTGAAGAATTTAAATTGAAAATTCTTGAGTTTTAAATATTTTAAATTAATTATTACATGTGTATGATGGAAAATGATGCATTTTAGAATGCTCAATTATTCAGAATGGTTAAATTTTGAAGATCTAAAATGTAAAAATGCTGCACTGTTAAAAAAATCTTATAAAAATTTAATATACATGTGAGTAAAGTCATTTACATATACCGTACAATAATTTTAATATGTCATCATGTTTTAAAATTAGTATACATGCATATTAAAGTTGGTAAAACAGAGCGCTTAAAAACACCAAGTTCTTTGATGCCTTCATATCTGGTCACGTATTAAAAAATAAAGCAATAGCCTCAAATTCTTCTACTAAGTACTGTCTTATAATTAAAATGCAACGTACGGGTGGAATTTTTTCTAAAATTTGTTGTGTATGTTAGAATTCTACCTTGAGTACAGGTGCTTGGAAGTTAGGTTTCTTCATTATTTTCTTATTGGAAATTTTCCACTTAAAACCCAGTGTCATTAAAAATATTATGTTTTTGTATTTACATTATCAAATCACTGCCAAAATTGTTTTTAATTTGTACAAAGTGCAATGATTTCTCTTTTCTGATCCATGATAAATATGCGGTATATAAAATTTAATATACATAGTCTCAGTATTCAAAAAATTTCAGATATAGAAATACAAAAAATTGTTGTTCCTTCCTTCGACCGTCATTAATGTCATGAAAGTTTTAGCAATTCGCCCAATATATTCGGTCTTACAGTCATGCTGAATTAAATAAAAATTTTCCAATCTTGTGAGAAATATATTTATTATTTATTTATTTATTTATATATATAGTCTCTTAATGGCGATTTAGTATACTGAGGTTGTAATTTTAATATCAAAATCTACATTAAATGTATAATAAAATTTCAAAGATTTTTAACAATGTGGTTAAACTTTGAAGATTTAACATGGAAATTTAATTACTTATATTGATTCTAAAACATTCGATTACCCGACGTGTAATGACTAACAACCAAACACACTGACTACTTCGTTACAAAATTATATAAAAAATGTTACATAATATATTACATAATTAAAATTTAAATATTTTTCTGAAAAATGTGTAATTCACTGGTAGAATTGGCTAAAAGAACAAATAATAGGAAAATACTCATCAAACTCTCAACATACGTTTAAAATAAAAAATGGGCGGGGGGAACTTTTGAACTTAAAATTCTCTTATTTTTAAGTACGAAAAACTACAAATATATGTATATGAATGAATAATAGTTTTAAATATGTATTTTTTAAAAGAAAATTCAGAGGTTTTATTGTCTTAACGCTGGTTTGAAAAATTATTCTGAAACTTAACAACTTGTAAGCGGGCAACAAAGAAAAATAATTTTTTCACTTATTTGAAAATTTTTGAATCTTTGCGTGTTAAATAATCTATATCTCCCTCATTCTTTTGGCCAATTTTGTAAAAAAGAAAATAATTACCAAATTTTAAAAGAATTCAATAAATATTCACAATGACATTATGCGGAGAATAAAAACTATGAAATGAGACGTTTGCTAGGTTATTAATTCAGTTTTTCCAAGGACTAGGACTATTAAAAATGTAAATCTAATTAAACATAGAGAAATATAAGAAAAGAAAATAAAACACAAAAGAAAAATCTTGCGAATTTAAGATTAGTTTAAAAAAATGAAAAAATGCAAAGTTAAACTTTTACGTATCTAATAATTTTTCGTATTGAAAACTTTCTTAATCTGTGTGACATGCAATATAATCTGCGATTTTTATTCTCATAAAAAAGTATTACTGCATTGTAATTTTTGTGAATTCCTGCCTTTCACTTCCATATATATCCATCTTTGTTTCTTCTACAGTGAAAATTTAAATAATCCTTCTCCCCTTTTCTCGATACACACTGCACCTACCTAAAACTTGTATACGTTACTATAAAGTCGTAAAAACTATAGTTAATAATACAAATTTAAATTATTCAGAGATTACCCCACATACATCACTTCGAATTTGGACAATGCTGGCATAATGTATACTCAAATTTTAATACATTTCGAATGTGATCTACATAATACAAGCTTATTGATATTTGTATTGATATTGCGCATATTTTATATTTTAAAATGCAGAAGTCACGACAGGTGCTTAATCAGAATCGGACACGAACAGCAACTCTTCTACCGTTATATTTCTGCATGGTAGAGTGCACTTTTTGAAGGATTCACGAAAAGCTCGAAAACATGAGCATTTCGTTTATAATAATTAAATTCGTGCATACGCAATGGTTTGGCACAGGTAAATAGAGTATTATTATTTACGTACTTTGTTTGCGAAAATTACGTATTCGGTCGTCGTGATTATTACGTTTCAGTTAGCGGATCTGTTATTTCAACGTTTTTGTCGCGCAGGATGTAGGTAGGTGCCTGGATGCGCCCGGGCTTGGCTTCAAAATGTTATTAATGCTGCAGTGAGCGGCAAACGACAAACAAAAATAATTAATATTTATCGTTCACGATTTCCGCGCCCGCAATTATCGAGAACGCGATACTGCACCCACCATCCATATATTTTATACACGGTGTTTCACGTGATTCGGCCAGCAATCAAACAAATCCAGTTACAAGTGTTTTCAAAACTTTTTAGGCAATTTATCTTCATTTTTCACAGAAAAAACATCATAATTTAGCAAGAGCATAACATGGCTGGTCTGCAAATTGTGCTTTAGAGAATTATCTGTCAAGTTAATGTTTTCTATTAAAATAAGAAATATTTTAAACTGACTGAGATTTCTATCAGTTTTACAATCTGGAGATGATCATTCAATTATAATTGAATGGTCCTCTCAAGATAATTAATTATTATTTATATATATTAATTGATCATTATTATCGATGTAAAAATATAATACCAACTTTGCCTACACTGTAATTACCCCCTATTCAAAACATAGTATTCCTTGACCTCAAAAGTTTATCATAAATCCACTTCAAATTTTACAGAATGTTCATATTATTTATCTAAAGGGTATTTAATTTTACATATAAATAATTTTGCTTATTAGCAATAATAATGTTCTTTAAATGGCAAATATAAAAATATTGTCAATTTTTTCCTGTCTCCAACAGTTTATTTTAATAAGCAAGCTGTGAAGAAGGTAAGCAAGGGAGAGAAATAGAGGAGGGAACATAGATTTTTAGATTGATCTACTTGAACATGATATATTTTTTTCGTGAGTTGATCATCTTTCATTTTCTCAAAATGGCCGAATCATCTTAACAAATTTCTTTTACATATGTTAACTGGTGTCTCCTCTACACCACATTCATTAAGGTGTATTTCATTTCTTACTTTTTCTATTAGTGATTTACCTAGCGCAGGAATTTCATTGTAATCGTCTTAATTTTCCTCTTATCCTGTTCTTAGTAGGTCCAGGTTTTGCTAACGTACAGCACATTCTGTATAAATATATAATTATATAATATATCACCCTTTTAGCATTACTTGATATATTTTTGCATCTGATGATGGATTCTCGTCTACCGATAAACTTCTTCCTCTGGTTTATACGACTATCTAACTCTCCATATATCTTTCCGTCGGCAGAGAATAGGCTAACAAGATATACGAATTTATCAGCTTGTTTATTCTCTCATCGTTTAGGATAATGTTGCTTGTATTCATTTTGCTCGACATTCTTTGCAAGTCTTTGACTGACTCTGTCATAAAACCCTTATCATCTGCGAATGCTAACCCACGTACCCTCACTGTTCCAAAAACCACATCTTCTTGGTCGAATAGGGCTATTCTTAGACACTTGTCCTTAAATATAATTAATAGCTCTGAAGACATACCACATCCTTGCCTAACACCTTGCATAATATCGAACCAATCACTCAGTTTCCTATTTACTCTTATACTCGTTTTGCTAACTGCATATATTGTTTTATTGCTTGTAGAAGCTACCTGTCTTAAGCTAAATGTTGATACGTACGTGATCTTTCTGGCATAAATCTACTGTGGACTTCCTATAAATTTTCCTCTGTTATTTTCATTATCCAAAAAATAATTATTTTCGAATATATTTAACTTAAGGTACTTATCAAGCTGATACCTCTATAAATATTACAGTTGCCTTTATCTTCCTTTCCTTTGTATGTTGGTAAAATAATCGCCTTATTCAGTCATCAGGAACTTCTTCCATCTGGATACAAAAATTTATCAATTTGCACAATCTCTGAGGTGTGTAGTCACGACCGTATTTAAACATTTCAGCGTTAATACTGTCTATACCATTAGCCTTACCATTTTTTAAAGTTCCTAATAAGATACCTAACATCAGAGGCCGACGGTCTCAACCGGGTATTCCAACTATGGTGTTCTGTATTGCCGTTGTTGTACATTTTTACTTTCAGGAAATTATACTTTTTATCTTTTGATGGAAATGTAAATATGCTTGTAGTTCTTGAGACTGACAGGTTCCTATTTTGCAATTAGCATACCATTTATTACAAAATTACAAGTTTTACCAGTTGTAAAAATTTAATCCTTAGTAGCTGTTACCCATTCAATCCTAGCCTAGCTACCTAATTCCTGAAAATCTTGTCTTAAGACAAGTCCACCTCGAATTGTCTTGAGGCTTATAATAAAACTTCTTATCTTAATGCAAGTACACTTTGACTTGTCTTCAACCCCCGTCGAAAACCTTTGCCTTAAACTCAATGCTTTCCTGGCCGTCATTTAGACACAGGCGTCTTGAAGACGAACTCAAGATGAACCAACACCAACTCAAGACAAAATATTTTCACTTGGGAGATTTCTGTGAATGCTACAAAAATTTGGCTGTGTCTATTTTTGCGGTGTATTTACAATGAATTTCAGTTTACAATACTTTTTTGTCAATAATCATAATTATTAACACCTATTATAACAGGTACACGATAAGACTTTTGGTACTGTCGAACGGTGATCACTAAAATGCAAAGTAGTATCCCTAATTGGAATAAATCGTAAAACAACGAAAATGGTATAGTCCTTAAAAAAAATTGAAATAAAATGTTTATTTCACTATACAAATGTTTCGTAACACTTTGCCATCCTTGATAACCTCAATATTGTTAAACATTAAACACTTTTACAAAATCGTTAAAACATATCTAAATACCGTGAAGTCTTTTAAAATTTATTGAAATCCATTAAAATCCTTTTATTGGTAATAAAGAGTCAAAAGATTTTTGGAAATCTATTTAAACCTTCAAGCATATTATGATATGCTCTGAAATGTTCTTAATAGCATTAGAAACATTTAAAATCGTTTTACATACCTTGAAATCTTCTTCAATCGAATAAAATTCCTTTTTTCAGGGTCTACAAATTATTTGAAATATCTTCAGATCTTGAGATCCTCCTAACTTGTGATAAAATCCCTTGAATTTCCTCGCCACCCCTTGAAATGTAGAGAATTCACCTGAAATAATAATAACTCCCTTGAAATTTTTTAAAACCCCGAGGATATCTTCTGAAATCTTTTAAAATTGGGTAAAATCTTTATACATTTTTTAAATCTAATATCTGCTGGAAACTTTAAATTCAAATGATATTTTCCTCGGTATCAAAGGCGTAACAGCAATGAATTTTTAAATTTATTTATTGAAATTCAGTTTTAAGCTCTTATCAAATTTTATATAAGAAACAGTATATATTTCACCACCCTAGCGATCAAAAATTAAATTCACAGTTATAACCCAAATGAAATTTTATAGCCGGTTACATTTTTGAAATTTTCAAATAAACGAATAGAGCAATTTTAAGTCTTTGAAAACCCAAATTGGTTTTTTAAAAACAACGAATTCAAGATTTTCGAGACATTTTGTTACATCATTTTTTTTATTGATTATACGTAATAGTATATTGTGCAATAAGGAAGCAAACAGAGTGATTTTCATGAGCGTGAAGTCTCGTTAGTCAAAACCAGGTTGCTCCCGTGTTACACACGATACTGTTTCCAATATCTGTATTTAAAAAGTACGATTTTTGTTCAGTCTGTACAGTGAATTGCAAGAACACGCAATAAAATATGTTCTTCTTACATGGAAAAAATATAACTGTAAAAAAGTCACGAACTTGTAGCTAGGTATCGGATACGGGATAAAAAATCAAACATTCAATCCTTATTTCTATGAAAAATGTATGGATTTTATGTGTACGATTTGACTTATATTTTCTCGGATACCCAATATCAGACATTTTGCATTCGCATTGCAGGCGCGATAAAACTTACTTTTTTATTCAGGCATTCGAAAAAAGAATTCATTTTAATATACCCATATAGAAATTTCGATCGGAGTTCAGTAGGGCCCTGGATAGATTTTCCTATTTCTAATCAGGCGCTTGTTGAGAAAAATGGAGAGGGCCTGGCCAGTTCTGTAACGCTGTTTTAGGCAGGTTCTAGCTGGATCTTCTGAGAAGACCATAACGAGAGTGCCCTTTAATTCCCCGACGATTGGTAGGGCCCCGTCTAGACCCTTTCTATTACCTGATGAATATTTAATTGAGTTGAATATTTAATGTATTCAATTGATAGTTGATAGTCGATAAAAAGCCATACTCATAAGCTACAGCTCAAAAAATGTTAACTCTCTTTTTCGAATTAAATATTGATTATTATTGGACGTTATGTGTATGTAAAATATACGTACTATTAAGAGGAATATCAATAAAAAATGTTTTAAAAAAATAATTTTATTCGATTAAAATTTGTTTTTCTGTAATATTTCGTTTTTTTCCCGTTGTAGATTACTTTCCAACTTTTTACAGTAACAGGAAATGTAAATTTTTCTGTACATTTACAGTTTTTCATAAGGATGGAATTTTTTTCTTAAAAAAAACAGTATACAGATAGATTTGTCATACCTATATGAGGCACGAAATTCTTCACTAGAACCTGACAGGGCACCCATTAGTTTTTTCTAGACTAGATATTCTGATAGGGGCCCCAAATAGTTTTTTCCCGGATAGATATTCTGATAGGGGCCCCAACCAGTTTTTTCTAGACTAAATATTATGACAGGGACTCCATCGGATCCCAACTTCAAATAGGGAAAGATGAGGAAGTTTCTGCACGGGTAGTTCTTTAAGCGCGAAAAATTTCGAGCTGGCCTTAATTCGATATTCTAGATATGCGGTTCTGTAATTTATGTAGCAATTGGTGCATGCTTGTTTTTTCATACTAATCATTTCTGTATCGTTTATTACAACTTTGGCATTTAAATCGTTAATGCTGCCTTATTTATCATGACGTACAAAATGGAAGCTTGGGATTTTTGGAAAATATCCAGAAAATTGGACCAGTATTTTATTTCCCGATATGATGTATGCATGAACTTGAATTGCAAATGTAAAACCAGAGCTTCAATCGTTGATTAATATCAAATGTGTAAACGATTTTATTCCATCAGTTTGAATCGAAATTTAAATCACAAATTGCATAGTGCTGGAAATGAGATCTCACGGTATTAAAATGGAACATGTAACAACGCCGATCAATACTTTATAATTGCCAGTAATTTTATATCGTATATTTTTAACTCGCAATCAAAGTTTTTTTAGTTTCATTTTTTGTATGCCAATGGGCATATACAATACAATATTATATAATAAAACCATTACCTGCGCACTGCATAGCGCATTTAACATATTCTATTTTTATAGGCATGATGGCCACATGGCCAATTATTTCAAGCGAACTTAATTATAAACAAATGATGGAATGTATTTTCTTTAAGAGACAGATGCTCGTTTTTTTTCTTTATGTCTATCTCGTTTGGAAAGCTAAATCTCTACTGGAAATAAATTGAACAGTTCTACGAACTTCAAATTCAAAATTCTGCCATTTTGAAAGTTTTGAGTTTCAGAATTTGTATATTTTCAAATATAAAATTATTCACCTATTATACAGTTGCAAATTTGGAATAAATCGTACAATTTGGAAGCATTCTCATGCGAAGAATTCGAAATAGTTCACTTTTTAACGTTTGTAATTTAAAAAATTCTATCGATTTAAAATGGTCAAATTATTAAGAGGCTAAATTATAAATTATTGTGCGTTTTAAAGCCATTTTAAAAATGTATTACTTTATATTATAATTATGAAATGGTTAACGCTAAAAACTTTCAATTGTGAATTATTCAATTTTAAATCATTAATATTTTAAAATACTCTCCAAGTTTGGAGGACGGTGAAACTAATAATATTTGTCTTCAGAATGATTTCGAAATTTGAAAATCATCATTCATTTTAAATTAATAAAGTCTAAATGGCTTAGGGCACATGGTTTTCTATAAAGCTACAAATAACCGACCGTCACATTTCTCCTCAGCCTTCTTATCTATAAACTAAAGAAAATATACCGATAAACTTTGTAGGCTTTGAAGAACCAATTTCGGAGTGGTTGGTGGAAGGGCGCACATTACTTCTGCCGAAAATGGGCAATTTAGCTGACCCAATGAATTACAGGCCAATCACTTGTCTGAACACACTGTATAAGACATTTACAGCTATCCTAAATGATAGGATTGTTCGGGCAATCGGACCTGTGTGGCAAGAAATGTATGAACA
>JAAAKG020071182.1:0-17301 GCA_010014905.2 Druon quercuslanigerum
TAATAATAATAATATTAATAATAATAATAAAATTTGAATTTACCAGAATTCTACTAAATTTACTTTAATTTAACTGAAACCCATTAATTATTTTGATTTGTTTTAACTATTTAAATTCATTTGGAATTCAATCTGAATTCTTATTCATTTATTCTGAATTTTTTCAATTCCTTTAACGTGATCTTTTTTTTAATTCACTAAATTCTTACAAATTTACTTCGGTCTACTGAATTCCTTACATTTTTTTAAAATTCACTCTGTTGTTGCAATTTATTACAAATTTAATCAATTCAATAAATGTAAAAAAATATTTTTAAATTGTGCTGAATTCATTTTCTTTAATTCACTCCAAATTTTTATGAATTCTATGAAATTTTTATCTTTTCTTAAATTTCGCTAAATTCACTCAAATTTGATGTAACTAATTGGTTCGTTTTTAATTCACTTTATTTTTGGTGAATTTGCCCCGAATTCTATTCATTCCCATTTTAATCAATACGATATAAATTTTTTCATTCAAAGAATTTTTTTAAAATGTTGTCTTTGAAATTCTTATGGTTTTATCAAAGTATCCTGAGTTCATTTATGTTCTTCGAAACTTACTTTAATTGTGCAAAAATGAGTAAACTTTTTTCGATTTTTTTTTAATTTTAAAAAATTTGTTTTAATTCACTAGGATTTTGTCCAGTATTTTCAATCATTTATTCTGAAATCTTTCTAAAATTTGTGAAATCGTAGGAATTTTTTTTTATTTTTATCATTCTTGCAAAATTTTATTGAATTCACCTGAGTTATTCTGAATTCACTCAAATATTATTTTAGTTTTTTTTTTAATTCACCCTGAAGTCTCAAAACTCACCTTGAATTCTTCTAATTTTTTACACTTTTATTAATATCAGTGGAAAATTTTAGATAAATTTCTTTATGAAAAAAATCTTATTCTTCGCTCCGCTAGGAATCGAACCACAAAACTTTCGATTAGCGGTCGGCTGATTTTCCCTTAAGCTACTAGAGAGATTTGAACTTTTTAGTAGCTTGAGGGAAAATCACCGGATCAGCAATCGAAAGTTATATGGTTCGATTTCCAGCGGAGCTAAGGAAAATATTTTTTTTTCAGTTAAGAATTTTTTTTTATTATCTGATGATAATACAGATTCCTTGAAAAATTTGAATACGTAACTATGGCAAAAGAATACGTTTATTTCTGAAAAAGAATTCTTGTTTAAATTTCTCTAGTAGCTTATGGGAAAAGTACCCGAATTAATTATTATTAAAACTTTATTATCAATTAGCTCTCTACACAAGTTTACTGTGGATTAATTTTTAGCAAAAAAAATAATTATAGATGAAACTATGAATTAAAAATTTACTTTATTCCTTGTATTATTATTATATTATTATATAATTATTATATTGAATTAATTTTAATTTGTTCTTATTTCATATAAATTTAATCCAATTAATTTGGATCTTCCAGAATTTGCATTTTGCATTTTTTTGCAAAAAAAAATTTGCATTTTCCAGAATTCTTTTAAATTTACTTCCATTTTACTAAAATCAGTTAACATTTATTTGTTTGAACTATTTGAATTTACTTGGGATTAAATCTGAATTCTTATTCATTTATTTTGAATTCTTTTTAATTTTTTTACTTCGATCTTTTTTCTTTTATTTCACGACATTCTTCCAAATTTACTCCAGTCTACTAAATTCGTTACATTTTTTTTTAAATTTAATTTGCTGTCTTTTAAACTCACATTAAATTCTTAGGCATTTTATCAAATTTATTTGAATTTGCTTGAAATATTTGCAATTTGTTCCCAATTTAATCAAATCAAAATGTTTTTAAAAATATTTTTAAATTGTGCTCAATTCATACTTTTTTAATCCACTCTAAATTTTTATAAATTCTAAGAAATTTTTATCTTTTCTTAAATTTCGATAAATTCACTCAAATTTCATTCAACTAAGTGGTTACTTTTCAATACACTTCATTTTTGTTGAATTTGCCCCGAATTCTATTCATTCCCATTTTAATCAATTCGATAGAAATTTTTTTATTCAAAGAATTTTTTTTAAATGTTGTTTTTGAAATTCTTATGGTTTCATCAGAATATCCTGATTTCACTTATGTTCTTCGAAACTTATTTTAATTGTGCAGAAATCAGTAAAATATTTTTGATTTTTTATTTAAAAAAAAAATTGTTTCAATTCACGTGATTTTTTTCCAGTATTCTCATTAATTTGTTCTGAAATATTTCTAAAATTTTTGAAATCTTAGGAATTTTTTTTATTTTTATCATTCTTGCAAATTTTTTTTCAATTCACCTAAGTTATTCTGAATTCACTCAAATATTATTTTTTTTCACACTGAAGTCTCAAAAACTCACCTTGAATTCTTCTAATTTTTTCCACTTTTATTAATATCAGTGGAATATTTTAGATAAATTTCTTTATGAAAAAAATCTCATTCTTCGCTCCGCTAGGAATCGAACCACAAAACTTTCGATTAGCGTTCGGGTGATTTTCCCTTAAGCTACTAGAGAGATTTGATCTTTTTAGTAGCTTGAGGGAAAATCACCGGACTGGCGATCGGAAGTTATATGGTTCCATTTCAAGCGGAGCTAAGAAAAAAATTTTTTTTTCAGAAAAAATGTAATTAAAAAAATTGTAGTTCATAGTTCCATCTAGTCAGAAAAGACGTTAAGAATTTATGTTATTCTCTGCTGATAATGCAGATTCCTTGAAAAATTTAAATACTTAACACTTACAAAAAGAATGAGTGTATTTCTGAAAAAAGATTCTTTCGATCTCTCTAGTAGCTTAAGGGAAAAGCATCCGACCGGCAATCGGAAAACAATTTAATTTAAAAAGACAATAATAATAATATGCAATTGGATTTTGGACAGTAATAAATATTTAAATTCCAAATTTAACTGGTTTTTTAAAACGCAAAGCACCATAAGGAATGATGTTTGGTTTGTTATAGAATTAGCAGGAACTCTAGTCCAAATGATTAAAATAAACATTATTCTATTAACTCCACAAAACCAAAAGTCTTAAACTCGCACTGCATTACATTTTACAAGAGCCCAAAGCTGCCTCGTTAACCCATTAATTTCATTCCAACGAAAGTTCAACATCGCGTTAGCCGGTGCATTGGGGACAGGACGAGGTTGTCTCACGCTTGAAAAGCCACCAGCACTGCCTCTCGCACTCCAGGACTGTATTAATTTTCCAGGTATTTGTTTATAAGTGAATATAAATATACGTAAATGTAGGTATTACACATACAGAAGTAAGGTGCTTTCATGCTTCAGTATCAGAGTCCTCAGCAAGTTTTACAAAGGTATACATAGACTTATCTGACAACCCCAAACTCCTGGTACATATCTGAGTTGCTATCTGATATGAGCTCGACTGCATGCTTATCGACTTTCTCCATCTCCTCGACCGATCGGGTCATAACCCGCTCGGTGTCGATTCATTAATTTTAAACGTGTTAGACTAGGTTAGTAAATCCAAGGTTGAAAGTTACTTTCATCGTTACAAAGTGGTAAACAGTGAAGAAAATTAATAGAAGGTTGCTTAAAAGTTGTCTGGATTCTAGATCAGTTCTAATTTGATATAGGTTCCTTGGGAATCAACACTCGGTTTTAATAGCAACCCCAGTTTTTGCTATGCTACATTTGAATGAGTCAAAAGTGCCTTTAGAGTTCAAAAGATGCGAATGAATACAAGATGAGGATGTATGGAACATCGACTTCAATCAGTTTTAAACCTTTAGAAGATCGACTGGATGAATTGAATCCACATCGTTAAAAAATTAACATTAAAATTAATTTCCAACTTTCTTTGTCTCCGCCTTTGAAACAGAGTAAAAATAATATCCACCCTGAACCTAATCACCCGGATGATGATACCTAATTTTTAAAACCAGTAGTTAGATTTCACTAGATACAGAAACAGTTTAACGATTCTCGTGACAGAATGTGCCGGTGTAAATTCGATATCGAGAGTGTATCTGAACAACTACGCTTCTTTTGAGTCTACTCGAATCCACAGCGCATTGACATCACCGACAAAGACCTGGATCATAAATAACCGAACCAGTTTACCAAAGCTATTATCCAATTATGATTACATCTTGTGACCTAGGTGGTCCCGGGCTTCACAGGCCCTCCTTCACCACGAGGTATCTGCTCTTACGAGTTTAACACGATTCAAGGATCTCGTCTTGGTTTTAGAGATCATCAGATCTGAATGTTCGTTTCCTTCCCCTTTGTTCTTGGCAGTCGTTTTCTCCCCAAACCACAACCTGATTACCTCGAGTGGGTCGAAGCATCATTCGTGCCATTTATGTTCGTGCTCAAAGTTCCTATACCTCTCATTCACGCGATCCCCCTTGAGTATCTCCCAAGTTATAGTCAGTTAACACAATCCGGGTCACGTGACAAGTACTTCAGATTGAGCAATCAATCATTCAAAGTAGAAGAAGTTTTGCTACTTTGATATTTAACTTAGTGATTGAAATCTACCCTAGATTTCGAAAATTGGTCCTTCGAGCTGGTTGCATCTCAACAATCTATGGAAATATCTGTATAATTTAGTATTGATTTATTTATTCTGATGATAAATTTTAACAAAGTTTGCGAATTGCAAGCCTTATGGATTGCTCAGAATCAGGCTGCTCACAAATAGCCAATTTGTGTTTCTATACAGGTTCCAAAAGCGATCAATGAAAGTGACCATTAATAGTCGATTCAAAGCGCAGACTCGGTTAAGAATTAAGTCTGAGATCGAAATTTATTCTCACGACAACGGAACCCTGAAATCAACACTTGAAGTTTCCCGTGTTCTCGAATCGGACGACAAAGTGATAGAAGACACGAACTCGTACCTCTGGCTCGTGGCCAGTCAAGAAGAGTACTTCTCGTTCGCCAAAACCTCCGGTCCAGATAGCGCTAGTCAATGCGCAATTTAAATTTACCTATGTGTGTTTTGCGTCATTCAGCTCCATGTTCTGATTTGTGACTTTTTCGTACTTTCGCAGCTGTTTTCAATGCGGGCCAAAAATTCGCGGACTCTTAGACGAAAGACCTATCGGCATTCAAGATGCTAGAAAGGAACCGTTCGAAACACAGGTGGGACTCGAGACGCCACACCTGTTACAATTCGTCTAACTTCTAGGTTGCTATTTTATAGCGTCTTAAAATTGATGACTCTAATTAATCCCAATTCATTAAGGTCCTCAATATATTTGGTATTTGAATTTTAGGAAGTTGAGTAATTTTCATATACTGTTAGAAATTTCTGCAGGAATTTTCAGAGACGCGTCACTGAAGCTAATTTTTTTATGACAAAAATATACTGCAAATTTATATTTAAATTAACTGAACAAACAATACTGCCTCTATACATTACATGTTAAAAAACTTACTCATTAGATTCCAAACAAATTTTATTTTATTTTTATACATAATATTCGTATGTAATTTTTTAATTCAAAAAATTGAATTTTCAATCAGGAAATATGAATTTTTAGAAAGCAATTAATTTGTACCAAAATAGTTAAAGCTTTAAGAAAAAATGAATTTTCAACTAAAATATGCATTTTTTACAAAAAATATGTCTTAACAAAGCGGTTAAACCAAAATTTTCAAAAAAAATATTTGAATCCTCAAATAGAGAACAGATTAACTTTCAAGTAAACAGTAGCATTTTTATGCAAGAAAGATGAAATTTTTACTAAAACAGATGAATATTTTAAATCAGAAATACAAATGTAAAAAAAAAATTAATTGTCATAAAAAAATGATTTTATTTTGAATTTTCGACATCAAAATATAAGTCTCTAACAAGAAGTTAATTTTCTGCGAAGATTATCCTTGAATTTTCAATAAAAAAAGACGAATTTTTTAGAAACAGTTGATTTTTTAATAAAAAAGGATAACTTTTTTCAAAAATAGGTTCAATTTTTATACAAAGTACTGCATTTTTAACCAAAAAAGATTTCAGTTTGACTTTTTAGCATAAAAATATGAGTTTTATATAAAAAAAAAATTTCTATGGAATTAGTTGCTTTTTCTACCCAAAAATATAAATTTTCACAAAACAGTATAATTTTAAAAAAAAATTTTTAAGAAAATTATTGATTTTTAGACCAAACCACTTTATTTTGATTAAAAAAAGATGCCATTTCTACTAAAATAGGTGAATTTTTAGATCAGAAAGACAAATTACAAAAAAAAAATAGTTGAATTTTCCACCAATGAAGATTTTAATTTGACTTTTCAGCATAAAAATATGAGTTTTAAATTAGGAAGAAGTTTTCTATGAGAATAGTTGCATTTTCTACCTAAAAAATATAAATTTTCAACAAAAAATTGAATGTTTAACAACAAAAAAACAAAGAATGTTTAAGAATATTTTTGAAATTTCAACCAAACCGTTACATTTTTTTCGAAAAAAGATGCAAATTTCAGTAAAATAAATGAATTTTTTAAATAAAACAAAAAAATAAATAATTTACAAAAAAACCCGTTTAATCTTTAACCAAAAAGGATTTCAGTTTGTCTTTTCAGCATAAAAATATGAGTTTTAAATAAGAAAGAAATTTTCTGAGAATATTTGCGTTTTCTATACCAAAATATGACTTTTCACCAAAACACTTTAATTTAAAAAAAAGGCTTTTTACCAATATTCTTGAATTTTAAAACAAACCGTTGAATTTTTACCAAAGAAAGATGCCATTTATACTAAAATAGATGAATTTTTTAATTAAAAAGCAAAAGATAAATAATAAAAAATAGTTAAATTTTCATCGAAAAAGATTTTCTTTTACTTTTCAGAACAAAAATATGAATGTTAAATGAAAAAGAAATTTTCTATGAGAATAGTTGCATTTTCTACCCAAAAATACGAATTTAACCAAATTCTTTAATTTTAAAACAAACCATTGCATTTTTTAAGGAAGATGGAATTTCCAGTACAATTTTGAAAAGAAAAAGAAAATTTGTTGAAAAATAGTTGAATTTTTACCCAAAAAAGGTTTTCGTTTGACTTTTTAGCATCAAAATATGAGTTTTAAAAAAAAGATCAATTTTCTACGAAAGTAGAAGCTTCAACCCAAAAAGTCGAATTTTCATCACAAAAATTAATTTTTCCACCAAAAAGATGACTTTTCACCAATATTTTTAAACAAATAATAAAATTTATAACTGAAAAGTTAGTTTTGAGGAGGAAGCAACTTCTAACAAAATTAAAATACAATGCAAATAAATTATTAACAAGCAAATTATACCTAGAATCTTTCATAAACGAAAACATTTTCAAATTCAGATTGAAAAAAATTCAAAATTCTGCTTGACAGTTTAAACTTATCGAAACGAAATTGTTGATTCTTACACAAATTTTGATCTGTAAATCCCTGACTTGTCCGTGAACAATGAAATTGCCTGACTTCAAAAAAAATTGTCAGTTAGGTTCGTTTTTTATTGACCAGGTTTTTTTTATTTTTTTAGCCAAAGACGGGACCATATGAACCCAAAGGATTTTGGTATCCTAAAACCGAATCCGTTATCCGAATTTTTTTTATACGTCAGGTTTTTGAGATATCTTAACCTAAATGTGTGAAAAATGACTATTTTAGCCATGTTTGAGCCAATATATAACACGATCAGAATTTTTCCTCTCAAAACTGCTAACGCCATCGTTTAACACTTCTTTTTAACTTTAATTTCAATCTTTAATAATCTCAAACCAATTTTTTCTCTCTGAGATATGACACACTAACCATTTATTCGCATTAATTGATATTTTTTTTTATTGTGGAACTGAAATAATTAATGTGCGATATCTCGGAGAAAAAAAATTTATTCAGGATGATTGAAAATGGAAATGGAAGATAAAAAGAAGTACTAAAGGATGGCATTAGCAGTTTTTAATAAAAAAATTACTGATCGTGTTGCATTATCTCAAATATGGCGAAAAATTGCCTTTTTGCATTTTTAGGTTAGGATATCTCAAAAACATGACATAGAAAAAAATGTAAACAAAGGATTCGTTTTTATGAAACCAGAATCCTTCGGGGTCACATAGTCCGATCTTTGGGTACACATTTTGTCGGCCTGCGTTATTATTGATACTGGAACGCCATGCTTCGTCTGCTAGCCGAACACGCTCGAAAAGCGACGAGTGCGCAAGCAACTGCGCACTTCTTTCCGTTACCATTCAGGAATTTTAGGAAATTATTTGTAATTTTCAGAAGCCTTTTCTGAAGTTAAATAAAAATTTAGTAAATTTAATTCTCCATTTGGAAGATCTTTCCGTCAATATTTGATGTGTTAACTTTCATATTTGTATTCCCTAATTATTCATTTAAAAAAATTTTAAGCCATTTTTAAAGGCAGGATCCTTTCGAAAAAAAGACTCTATTTAGCGTGTTTGATTAACGAACTTTAAAACTTTTTCTATTTATCATTTAGGAATGAGAATAGAGATTTATAAATTTTAAATGAGGTCAATACTCCCATAGGAGTGGCATCAGAATCGTTATTCTATGGGTCGGACAGTTATAAATAGATTCAAAAATTATAGCTTTTCTATCCGAATGGTGATGGTAGCGGACGGGGTGTGAAGTAGCGAAAAGAGAGAGTGAAAGTTAGAGGGAGAAGGGTGCCCTCAGCTCTCACCGAAGCTTTTATGCCGAAGTTTGTGCGGTGTGCTCTCGGATCATTTGTTATCTCCGTAGAAAGCTCTCTGACGCAAATAGGTTTGTTTCTGGCCGCTTTAAACGCTTCACAATAATCCTCCGAACGCAAATTCAATTAACGCCTCCAACCCTCCTCACCTTACATTTTACGTTTTGTTACCTGACGTGTCTCTGCCATTCATCCAAAGAATTTCAAAATTCATTCTTAAGTGCTGCATCACAATTTAAAGTTAGTTTCGTTTCATTTTGGAATATTAGTCGGGACGCCAGATTTAAAATAAATAAATAAATTTTAAACCGAAAAGGACAATTTTTTAACCAAAAATTAATTAGATGAATTTGTATTCAAGAGAATTAATTTTCAATAAACAAAAACGAATTTTCTACACAGGATTTTATACTAAATCATTGATTTTTAAGGCGAAGTTAATTTGCAACTAATTAGTTGAATTGTCAACAAAATTATTTTAATTCCAATTAAAAAATTTATTGAAAAAAAATCGAATTTACAACTAAACTTATGAATTTTCAACTAAAACATTATTTTTTAGAAAATATTTCAACTTTTATCCAGGAATTTGAATATTCGTTCTTAAGTGGTACATCAGAATTTAAAGTTATTTTGGTTTCATCTTGGATTATTAATCGGGACCAAAAATTAATTAGCTGAATTTGTATTAATTAATTTTCAATAAACAAAAACGAATTTTCTACAAAGAGTCTAATTTTGCACGAAGTAGTTGAATTTTTTTCTAAATCGCTAATTTTTAAAAACGAGGTTAATTTGCAACCAATTAGTTGAATTCTCATCAAAATTATTATAATTTCAGTTAAAAAATTAATTTAAAAAAAATCGAATTTACAACTAAACTTATGAATCTTCATCGAAAAAAATATTTTTTAGAAAGTCTTTCAACTTTCAACCAGGTATTTGAATATCCATTCAAAAATATGAATTTTCTACAAAAAATTCAATGTTTGACAGCTAAAAAAATTTATTTTGGAAGAAAAAACAGAGAGATTTAACTAACAAAAATGAATTTTCAACGAAATACTGGATTTTTCAACAAATCGAAATAGTTGAATTTTATAGTAAATCGTTGATTTTTAAAGCGACGTTAATTTTCAACCAATTAGTTGAATTGTAACCAAAATTATTATAATTTCAGTTAAAAAATTGATTTAAAACAAATACGAATTTACAACTAAACTTATGAATCTTCATCGAAAAAAATATTTTTTATAAAGTATTTCAACTTTCAACCCGGAATTTCAATATCCATTCGAAAAAGTTGAATTTTCAACGAAAAACTCAATGGTTGATATTTGAACAAATTTAATTTGGAATAAAAAAACCAGAGATATTCAACCAACAAAAATGATGCAGTTTCCAATGAAAAAGATAATTTTTTTAATAAAAATTTCAATTTTCGAAAAATCGTTGAAATTTCAACCAAAAAAATTTTAGTTTAACTTCGTAGCATCAAAATATAAGTTTTCAAAAATAGGTCAATTTTCAACGAAAGTAGAATTATTGTGAATCCAAAATGACGAATTTTCAACACAAAAATTTAATTTTTAACCAAAAAGGATGGGTTTTCAACAAAATTGTTAAATTTCCAAACAAGTAATAAAATTTATAACTAAAAAGGTAATTTTGTGGACGAAGCAACTGCAAAAAAAATAAAAGCAAGGCAAATAAATTACTAAAAAAAATATTATACCAGGATTACCACAACATTTCATTTTTAATTTTCTTTAATTTTCCACTGACCAATTTTTTCATTTTCCCTGACCACATTATTATTATTATAGGACCAGAATCTTAAATTTGCAACAATTTTGACCTAGAATTTTTTAGAAACAAAATAAAAAAATTTCAAATTAAAATTGAAAAAATTTAAATTTCTTCTACTTGGCAGTTTAATTTAAAGTTATAGAAATTTTCTGACTTTAACGCAATTTCTGTTCTTTAAATCCCTCACTTTTACCTGAACAATAAAATTCCCGAACCAGGAAATTGAATTTTAATTATAAAAAGATGAATTTTTAACAAAAAGTTAATAGTTGATATTAAAAAAAATAATAATTGAAAATAAAAAGTAGAGAGATTTGAACAATAAAAATGAATTTTCAGTGAAATATTTGATTTTTAAACAAAAAAATTAATGTCCTTCCAAAAAGGACGAACCTCTTGCAAATTGTTGGATTTTCGAGCAAAAACTACGAATTCTTTACAAAACAGTTGAATTTTCAACCCGAAAATGTGAATTTTTTATAAAAAGATGAATTTTTTAAGAAATTGTTGGATTTTCAATAACAAACAATGAGTTCTTCAAAGAAAATAATTTAAGTCAGATTATTTCACTTTCAAGACAAAAAGACGAACTTTCAACAAAATAAGTAATTTTTTACCAAATAGTTAAACTTTAACATAACTGTTGAATTTTCAAACCATAAAGTTCATTCACAATCGAAACAGATTAATTTTTAACTCACAGAAAGTTGCATTTGTAACGATACAAAAATATATATATATATATATGAAATTTCTACAGAAAGAGATGAGTTTTTGAAACCAAAAAGATAAATTTTCAAGTAAAAGATATGAAGAAGAATAAATTTTAAAAAATGACTAAATTAAACAAAATTTAAACCAAAGATAAATTTTTAAAATAAATAAGATGAATTCTTAACTGAAAATTAGATTTTTAGACTTTTAAATTGTATCCCAGACTCAAGTGTCCGGACTTATATGGCTGTATAAATATTACAAAAATAAATCAAAAATTCCTTTTCCAAAAATCGTTTGAAGCTTCAGTTTTTAAGATACAAAAGATTTAAGCTGGACCAATCAGGAGCGCGGTATAAACAGTCGCGTGTATAGGATCGTGAGTACGACTTAGTGTAGTGACCGCTCTTCTCCCGTCGCTACCCCCACCTCCACGCTCTCTCAAAAACACTATGCTGGACTGCCGCTCACATACACACGTCTATTTATACCGCGCTCCTGATTGGTCCAACCTAAATATTTTATAACTCAAGTACTAAAACTGCAACTGATTTTTGGAAAAGGACTTTCCGATTTATTTTTTTAATTTCTATACAGATATTTAAGTCCGGACACTTGAGTCTGGTACACTCTGTATTAGGAGGCCCAATAATAATTTGAATTTTCAAACGAAAAAATAAATAAATTAAAAATACAAGGAATTAACTATTTTGCCTAGTTAGGACACGCAAAATATTTTTTCAGTTCCGGTGAAAGAAACGTTTCTTATCCCCATTTTTTTATGTTATCGTCCAAGAAATCAAAATTCAGTTAGGAACCAGAAAGAATAGAATCACTAAATTTGTAAGGTTTTCCAATTCCGTATTTCAATTAGGCAACTGAATATTTTAAAATGCCAAGGATTTCTTTAGATCTGGAGATTCTCATTGTCTTGTAAGTTTAGTAAAGCATCTTAAGTTGTTTACGGATGGGTTTTGTGGTAAGGTCTCTGTAGGTAAAGAACTGTCAAGAGAAGAGTGGTTACTTTATAGTTTATACACAAGTGAACCGAAGAGATGTTAGGGAGGGTAGATTGTAGAAGAAGGTTATGCGCGGGGGAAAGACGATGGAATGGTTCTCTTCGGAGTTGGGATTGAAGAGGAATGGGGATAGAGCCGCGTGTCTCCATCCATCACACGGTGGTCCGATCGTCGACACACGTGACTCAAGCGTACCAGCGAGCTCAGGTTGCATTACCATGTCGGAGATGCACACGTTTATTCTTATCGCCGGACATCGACTTCATGTAAAATCCACAATGTTGCATCTAATTTTCACTTCGTTTCCTAAATTAGAGGTTTAACCAATCATTGGAATTCATCACGCAACTGGAACAATGCTTCATATCTCGTTGCCACTTCAAGGAAAAATGATTCACTTTCAATTACCACTTAACCTGAAGCGGCGGAGCCTTTATTTTCTTTCTGGGGGCAGGAGAATAAGCTTATAATATTGAATGACACACTTTGTAGATAGCATAATAATGTACTAAATACAAACTGTACGTATAATAATAAACTAAATATAAATTTTACATAAATAATAATAAATGAATAATACATAGGAAAACTAAATCAAAAAATATTTCCACCTTCGCTCCGCTGGGAATCGAACCTCAGAACTTCGGATTGCCCGTCAGGAGCTTTTCCCTTAAGCTACTAGAGAGATCGAAGCAAGAATCCTTGTTTAGAAATACAAGAATTATTTTTGCAGGTGTTACGAGTCAAATTTTTTCAAGGAATCTGTATTATCAGCACAGAATAACAGAAATTCTTAATGTCTTTTCAGACTAGATGGAGCTATAACCTAAAATTTTTTAAATTAAATTTCTTTCCGAAATTCCGGTCGATACCCAGCTGAACGAAGATCTTTTTCAGACAGAAATTTAATTTTGAAAATGTTTCATTAATAGTTCCATCCAGTCTGAAAAGACGTTAAGAATTTATGTTATTCTCAAATGATAATACAGATTCTTTGAATAATTTACACACTGCGCATTCTAAATTTTTAAAGCCAAAGATTTCACAAAAATGTAAATAATTTCACGAATATTACCAAATATTTCAATTATTTCAAAAAGATTTTTTAAGATTTCAGAAAGATTTGAGATTTCACAACAATTTCAATTGTTTCACAAAGATTTCGCAGATTCCAAATATTTCGCAAAGATTTTCGGATAGATTTATAATATTACACAAATACTTCAATTATTTTATAGACATTTCAGATACATTTCAAAGATTGCACAAAGATTTCAATGATTTCGTAACGATTTCAACAAGTTAACAAACATTAAAAAATATTTCAAATATTTCGCAAAGATTTCCAAAGATTTTAGAAAGATTTCGCTGGTTTCTCAAAGATAACCAAGATTTTACAAAAATTTTATATATTTCACAAAGATTTGAAATATATTTAAAAGATTTTACAAAGCCATAAATGATTTTCCAAAGATTTTACCAAAATTTGAATAATTTCACAAATATTACCAACTATTAAAAAAATATTTTAAAAATATTTCACGAAGGTTAGAATGATTTCCAATGATTGTCATGAGATTCCACAAAGACTTTATTAATTTCCCAAAAAAATAATTCAAAAATATATCAAATATTGCAATAAAATTTTTAATACTTTATAAAGATTTTAATGATTTTTCAAAGATTTCTCAAAGATTTCAAATATTTCTTAAAGATTTCGGATAAATTTAAGAGATTTCATAAAATTGCAATGATTTAAAAAAAATTCAATCGTGCTAAAAATATGATTAAACATTTATAAAATACTTGAAATATTCCCAAAGATTTTTAAATATTTCACAAAGATTTTAATGATTTCCCAACGATTGCACTGATTTCTCAAAGATATCGAAAATATTTTAAAAGTTTCGCAAAGATTTCGGATAAATTTAAAGGATTTCACAGACTTCAATGATTTCCCAAAGATTTGAACAATTACAAATTTTTTAAAGATATTTTATGTAAAGCTTTTAAATATTTCAAAAATATTTCGGACACATTTAAATGATTTCTCAAAAATTTCAATGATTTGCCAAAGACTTAAATTATTTTATTACTATTATGGAATATTTTCAAATATTTCAAATATTTCACAAAAATTTAGGATAAATTTAAGAGATTTTACGGACTGATGATTTCCCGAAGACAAATATTTCATATATTTTAAATATTTAACAAAGATTTCAATGACTTCCAAAATAATTCAAAGATTTTTAAACCATTTTAAATATTTGGCAAAGATTTCAGAGAGATTAAAAAGATTTTACAAAGACATCAATTATTTTACAAATATTTCAGGTAGATTTAAAAAAAAATAAAACGATCTGATGAACTTGATTATTCGATTTTAGAGTGGGGGGGGGGGGGCAAGCCAATACTTTGCTCCTCCTTGGGCAATTTCTGTCCTATTTGTTGTTTAATAATGCGATTTATCCACTGTCGTCCACAAGAAGAATGAATAAAATCGAGATTTATTTTGTCTTTCCTTTTGAAAATACTACATTCTGTTTACGCACGTCTAAATCGAAGACAGCGTGGAAATCAAGGACGTGGTAGATGGAACGGGAACAACTTATCCAAATATCCAGTGTGTACCTTAAGAGTAACCAAACGCTCATCAGGATCATCATGGATAAGTAAAATCGAGTATTTCCTTTTAAAAATACTAAATTCTGTTTACGCACGTCTAAATCGAAGAGAGCGTAGGAAATCAAGGACGTATAGTAGAAGGAACGGGAACAACTATTCCAGTCATCCAGTTATCCAGTGTGTACCTCAAGAGTTACCAAACGCTCATCAAGGTCATTATGGAAGAATAAAATCGAGTTTTATTTTGCCCTTCCTTTTGAGAATACTAAATTCTATTTACGCACGTCCAAATCGAAGAGAGCGTAGGAAATCAAGGAAGTGGTAGATGGAACGGAAACAACTTATCCAATTATCCAGTGTGTATCTCAAGAGTTACTAAACGCTCATCAGGGTCTTAATGGATGAATAAAATCGAGTTTTATTTTTTATTTTATTTTCAGAATACTAAATTCTGTTTACGCACATCTAAATCCAAGAGAGCGTAGAAATGAAGGACGTGGTATATGGAACGGTAACAACTTATCCAGTTATCCAGTGTGTACCTCAAAAGTTACCAAACGCTCATCAGGGTCATCATGGATGAATAAAACCGAGTTTTATTTTGTCCTTCCTTTTGAGAATACTAAAGTCTGTTTACGCACGTCTGAATGAAAAAGAGCGTAGGAAATCAAGTACGTGTTAGATGGAACGGGAACAACTTATCCAGTTATCCAGTGTGTACCTCAACAGTGACCAAACGCTTATCAGGGTCGTCATGGATGAATAAAATCGAGTTTTATTTTTTATTTTATTTTGAGAATACTAAATTCTGTTTACGCACGTCTAAATCCAAGAGAGCGTAGAAAATCAAGGACGTGGTAGATGGAACGGGAACAACTTCATTTCGTAGGTGGTGCACAGTGCAAAGTGCTTGATGTAGGGGCGGATCCAAACGTACCCCAGCGACCTCGGGCCATAAATAAATGCTCGCGCGAGGCTTATGTTGGAACATACAACCTATGCCTCTTTTAGAGGTTCCCCGAGTGTGGTAACCAGGAGGAACGTGCTGGACGATCAAAACGGACAGTTTTCTGAGAGGAACGACCTAACCTTAAACATAGGTACTGCATGATTCATAGGAAACGGGATCTCGGCGCCAAACTTATCACCAGAATCTATTTCATTCATTCCACTGCTTGACAACTTTAATTACCGATTATAATTATTCACTCTATACCAGTCAATTTGCATTAAAATGTCTCTAAATTTTTATTCAGAATTAGAATTATTCTTTCTGATGTGGGGAGAATAGTACACAATGGATAATTTCTCTTTGCTATTCTGCTGTGGTTTGATAAAACAAGGTTAATTTCAATTAATCGAAAAAGAAGTTTTTTATATCGTTGGAATCGTTACCATTCAAATAAATTATATGAATGATTATAATGACCTGATAATTTAAATAGTTTTTCGGGGTTTTAATTCAATTTTTAAATAACTATTGCTACATTTGGTAAAAACGCCGTTAACTGCAAAGTTTGGCGACTTCCGTGATTTGAGAAAATACCATAAACTGAAAAAATTCGATAAATGAGTTTTTTATATCGTTGGAATACACCTGATTATTAAAACAATTTTTCCAAATTGTTAATAATTTTAAAAAGATTTGACAAATATTAGAATGATTTCCCATTATTTTCAAAAGATTTCAATCATTTTCACAAATATTACCAAATACTTAAAAAATATTTTAAATATTTAGCAAAGATTTCACAAAGACTTCGGATGGATTTAAAAGATTTCGCGAATGCATATAGGATTTCACAAAGATTTCAAAAAGATTTCAAAGATTTTCAAAGATTTCACAAAGATTTTGCAAAGATTGAAACAATTTCACAAATATCTCAAAAATATTTTGCATATTTCACAAAGATGTCAATGACTTTTTAATAATTTCACAAAGTTTTCAAATATTTTGGACAGTTTCAAAATATTTCACAAAGTCATCTATGATTAGGCAAAGATTTCAAAAATTTCAAAATTTTTCCCAATACTTCAACAATATTTTTAAATGGTTTCAGTGATTCCTTAAACATTTAAAACATTTCGAGTATTTTGCACATTTAAAATATTTCGCAAAGATTTCAAAAAAATTAAAAACTTCACAAATGCATAATTTATTTCCCAAACAATTCAATATCTTCACAAATGTTTCAAAAATATTTCAAAGATTCCCAAAGATTTCAGTTATTTCACAAAAAGTTCAAATATTTCAAAAAAATTTAAACAATTTCACAAATATTATAAAATATTTTTTAAAATATTGTTTATATTCAAATATTTCAAAGATTTCGTAAAGATTTCGGATAGCTGGAATATATTTCACAAAGGAAATTTCCAATTGTGAATTTTTAAAAATGAATAATTATAAAAAAGAAACTTACAAAGTA
>JAAAKG020071193.1:0-17299 GCA_010014905.2 Druon quercuslanigerum
TCTATTCGCACATCCGGTTTCTGTAGTTTCTCAATTTTGATTCGCGTTTGTTTCGTTTTCTGGGTTCTTTTTTTTTCTCCATCCCCGACCTAAGTTCATTTTGGAGATGAGAAGGTAATGATCGGTATTGCATTCAGAACCCCTCATGACCCTTGTGTCTTTGACTAGTTCTCTTGGGTAATATAAAAAATTCTAAAAAGTTGATGAATTATTATCCTAAACTAGCAGATTGTTTATGGCCTTTTTTTTAGAACTGACGCGCCCAGTTCTGAGTTAAAGATGAGCAAATATCCACTAATCTCCCCCTAATTATTTAAGGTAAAAATACCCCATAATTTAGAACATGGTAAGGAAAAATGTATTGACAAAACTTTTTAAAGACAAAAAAGCTAGAGATTCGTTCTGAATTATTTGTGGAAATAAAATTTTTCAAATTACAGTTGCACTTTTTAATTTCTTTAATTTAAATGAATTGTTTTTATTTAAAATTCTATCATTTGGCTTAAAAATTCAACTGTTTTGTTGAAAATCTGACTTTTTGGTTTAAAAAATAAGCAAGTTGTTTTGAATTTTTTCCTCTCTTGACTGAAATGTTTTCTTGTTCGAAAATCTAAATTTTTAGTGGAAAATTCATCCTTTTGCTCTAAAAATCCTTTTCTCTCGGTAGAAAATTAATCTTAATGCTTAAAATACATTTTTTTCATAGAAACCAATCTGTTTTTTCGAGGTTTTAACTGTTTTATTAAAAATAAAATTATTTTTTGAAAGTTTAACTGTTTTGTTAAAAATTTGTCTTTTTGGCTTGAAAATTGGATTAATTGTTTGAAAATGGAACTGATTTTTTTGAAGTTTCATCTTGTTTGTATTAGAAATCGACCGTTCGTTTAAAAATTCGTCTTTGTATGTTAAAAGTTCAACTATTTGATTCAAAACTAATTAATTTATTGAAAATTCACATCTGGTAAACACAACTTTTTTTTTATAACTAATTCTTTAATGGTTAAATGTTCAACTGCTTTGTTCAAAATTTAAATTTTTTATTCAAAAGTTCAACTGATTTGATAAATGACTTCTAAAAGTTTCTAAAAGCATCTGATTTTGGTTGAAGTTTTAGCTTGTGCATATAAAAAATCGACCATTTGTTTAAAAATTGAACTTTGTGGATTAAAAGTTCAACTATTTTGTTAAGAATTTTAATTAATTTGTTGAAAATTCATCTCTGGTAAATGCAACTTTATATTTTATATTTAATTTTTTCTTTTTTTAAAATTCAAGTGCTTTGTTAAAAACTTAACTTTTAGGTTCATAAGTTCAACTAATATGTTAATAGTTTGTCCTTTTGGATTCAAAATTTATCGCTTTTGGTTAAAAAGCCAACTGGTTTCTAAAAATATCGTCTTTTTTGCTTGAAGACTGACCTATTTGGTTAGAAATAGATCTGTTTGTGGTTAAAATTAATGTACAATGTACGCTTTAAAGTATTTACTAAAATTAAAAATAAAAATAAAGATAATCACCGAAAATTAAATACATTTTGCGTTCACGTTTTTCAATTCGAATTTTCGAAGTATCCGCGAGTATTGAGTTAATGTCTCGCAGGCGAAACGGAAAAATATCATTTTTCGTTTCGAAAAATCGCATTTTGTTATCTAGAGCAAAGGTCCGCGGTCAAAACTTGTTAACTGCTTATGTCGTCTTATGGGAAATCCGTGCTTTTCCTCACATCTCCCGGGTATAAATGCAAATGTGGAGCTAGTCGGGTGCGCGACCAGTTGGCCGCACTTTAAGTCCCGACTTATTCCAGTCGGGTACTGGTAGGGTCTGAACAATAACACGACTGTCCCAAAAAAATACTTTAAGATTTCCAAAAGCTGAGTGTATCAACTATATTCTACTTCACTAGAGTGTTGTGTGTATCTGTATGTAACCACGAAACAACATTCTAGTGACGCAGAATATAGTTCATATATACACCGTTTTTGGAAGTCTTAAAGTTAAGACTACTTTCTCTGGGACAGTCGAAAATAGTTTTTTTTTTAATCTTTATTTAAACAAGACACTTTTTGTGAGAAAAAAATTATTATAGTTTTAAAACAGCATTTTATTTTCCTATTTTATATAGAAAAACATCTACATATTTCAATAAACAAGAATCAATGGTATGCTTCATTTTGTTAAATTTACTTGGAATTTTACCGAATGAGTGTGCGATACAAATCCTATTCTCCAAATTCTATTTTTCCATTTTACACAGAAAATAAGAATTTGACATTTTTCTCGGTTTTCAAATTTCCAAATTTTTATTTAAAATATAGAACTATGGCCATAGATTAGAAGTATTTCTCATTTAAAATGTTAAAGCTTCTTGTATGAAATAAATTGAGAGTTCGGATTGTTCAGGCCAGAGTTCTAACTCACGTTTTCAAGTATTTTATACGACAAGTAGTAAAATTAGACATTCTCAATCAATGACTTTTGTAATCGTATGCTAGTGAAATTGAATTAACTTAAGTGTATTACACTTACCATAATAATGAACATACCTTCATAAATATTTACTGTTCCCCTGCTATTTGAATATTATTTTTTTCGGCTGGGTCAGATTGAAATTGAGGTTTATAAAATATGGACCCCGACTTAAATTTCCACCCGGGTAAAGTCTTTTTGAATTATTAGTAAAAATGTTCTTCTATATTTCCTATATGATTTAAATATCCAATTGTGTTTAACTTTTCTTTTCAAACATAAAAACCGAATTTTATCCTAGACATTTTTTCTTATAAAAACGAAAAAACTACAAGTTCAGGTTTTTGCGAAAATGTTTAATAGTTGTGATTTTATATATATATATAATTAAAATATTTGTCATAAGAGCAACCGCAGGATTTCTTATTTTAGCCATAACCACGTCTTACTACCATGAGATAGGAGGTTACAGTCTGTGACGGAATCAAGACGGTGATCCGGCAAAAGTCTCGTGCACCCTGAGGACACGGAGTGACCCAAGGACGACCGCCTTCTGCATTTTCCCCTCAAGAGTTTTAGCATTTTGTTTACACGCAGGGATGCTTTTTAGGTTATTAAAAAGCGAAAGCTTGGCACCTCCAAGAGCGCCGATGATAAGGACGATTTATTTAACAGAATATTCCAGGTACAATCATCGCAACTCCCTTACAAGCTCTCTATATACCTCTCTTTCTTTTCATTCTCCTTGACTATGATGTTTTTGTCAGCTGGTGGCAAAATTCGATAACGAACATGGTTCGCTTCTCGAAGTCAAGGAGAACTATGTCAGGCCTCGACAATTGACTCTATTACCCTACACACACACACACACACACACACACACACACACACACACACACACACACACACACACACACACACACATCACTCTGTCAGAAATTTTAAGACAAGAATAGCCCGACCAGTCCCTGACTAGGGACTTTACCTAAAAATGTTCTCCGACTAGCCCCCGACTAGTGCCCGACTTTTATTGAGGCTAAGTGGGGCTATTTGTACACGGGCAGCTCAGTTTATTCGTAGAATAGGCCAGTGAGAGACATGTAAGCGTGTGTGCAGTTAAGTGTATGTGTGTGTCGATAGTTTTTTGTGGCTACTTTCACGTCATTTTCGATGTTGTCTTCTGTAGATCGCTGTAAAGACGAAAGTGATCGACGCATCTCAGATACTTACACTCAGAAAATTTTTCCAATAAACTATTTAAAATTTTTGCAAGCACATTCATGTCCGGTTTGCGTATCCAAACATTTTGACATATCAAACTTTCCGCAGTTTGAAAAACAACGCAGAAACATGCAAATCCGTGAAAAAGAATAGAAAACCAGCGGCAGAACACTAAAGTATTAATGTTAGTAAGGACGAAATCATAAATCTTGAAAAGAAATATATCTGAAAAAATAATATATAGGTGTCGTCATATAATTATTATTGATGATGGTATTTTTGCGAAGAAAAAAGATTCTTAATTATGATAACGATTTAATACATATGAAAAATTATATAATTATCAAATTTTATTTTGCTCGGACTTTTAACTCTTTTTTACATTTTTAAATGGAAGAAATCATTTAAAAAATTCATAATATTTAAAAATATCAAATTTCTCATAAAAAAGTAGTTTTTCCTTTTTGCAAGTAAAAATGAATGTTTTCCCTCTTTTTTCATGAAGAAATTACCTTATTTCCCCATTATTAAGCTCCTGTTCTGTGATCCCTGTTATTGAAAATTCATCTGTGGTCGAAACTTATATTTTTTAGTTAAATGTTAATTCTTGTTAATTTATACGTCTATTGAATATTATATTTTTTAATCAGAATATATCTCTTTTGGGTAAAAATTTAATTATTTTGTAGTAAAATGAACGAATTGATTAAATTCATATTTATTGTTTAAAATTTTAATTACCTGGCAGTTCTTGCACCAGTTTCTTGAAAAAATTTGTTTAATTCAAAATTCAACTGTTCCATTTTTGGCTAAAAATCAATTCGTTCTAATAATTTTTGTTGGTTTTGGTTGAGTATTTAAAATGCAACTGTTTTATTTTAAAGTCATCTTTAATTTTTGAAAGCTTAATTACCCTTCAGCATGAGAAACATTTGATTTCAAGTTGCACTAGTTTACTATAAATTAATTTTTTCAGTAGAAAATTTATTTCTGGTTGAAAATTTCTTTTATTAGGTTAAACATTATTTCTTTTAATTCAAAATGTATTACTTCCATTCTTCGTTATAAATACATTTGTTCGTGGTATAATATTCAAATATTTGGTGGAAAAATCAACTGTTTGTTTGAAAATTAATTTATGTTCATCAGTTTTTTTGGGTTCTTGTTTTGACTGAAACTTCATATATGTTTCATTTAAAATTTTTACTCTTCTTGACAAAATTCGTCTTTTTGGCTTAAAATGTTTATAGTTTGGTAGAAAATTCAGCTACTATGTTAAAAATTAACTTTTTTGTAAATAATTCATAATTTTTGGTTAAAAAGTTTACTGTTTTGTAGAAAAAACGTCTTATTGGCTTTCAAATTAAACATTTTTTTAGCAATTTTAACTAAACTGTTGAAATTTTTTATTTGAAGTTGAAAATTCAATTTCTTATTAGAAAATTCGTCTCCTTCGTTGGGAAATTCATTCATTTGGTTGGATTTCTTCTTCTTGACTGAATCTTTTTGAACGAAAATTTCAAGCTTTTTTTTCAATATTTGTATTTTTTGTTTGAAGATTGAACTGTTTAGGATGAAAATTTAGTACTGAATGCAATTGACTGGTTTACAATTAACAGTGTTTGCTTAAAAATTCTGGGTTAAAAGTTTGATGATTTCTAAAAAATTATACTTTTTTGCCTGTAGATTTAACTCTTTTTTTAAATATTCATTATTTATTGGATAAAAATTCAGGTATTTTATTGCACATGCAATTTTATGAAATAGAATTACTTTCCTCATTTTGATGAAAAATTTCCCATTTGCCCTATTTTTAAATCATTTTGGTCCGGATGTAAATCCATCTATAAAACAATTAAAGTTTCGACTAAGAAAAAGTTCTTACTATATTCATGAAAATTCGGCGCTAAATTTTAACACATCGTTATTACCTCAATAAAGAATTCTTTTGAAGTATATACTTAAGTGAACAAATCTCCGAGGCACAAATTGATAGTCAATAAATATTATTTTTAAAGATTAATCTAATCGATGTTGTCGTGAAGGTAGTAAAATTAAATTGGAAACCATCGTTGTAAAAATTTACATCAAGTAAGTGCTAAATAGCCACCAGGCTCTTCTGAAAAGCGTGATAATCTGTAGTAAAATTCGAGGTAAAATTACACTCATTCCATGCGAATTACATCATTAATGCCTTTTTGGTCCAGACGCGTAAGAACATCGAATATCAGGAATAATGTGATGCTTCGATAGTGGCCTTGAAAACCAGTTCCTCAGAACCAAGGTGCTCTAAGCGTGGAAAGATTAAAAAAAGAAAATAAAAAAATCAAGACCTTCGTTATTTACGCCCGAAAGATTCACTGCTAATGGCCCTAATTGCGTAGACCGTCAGTCTTTGTCCCTAATAAGACTTCTCTTCGTTTGAATTTTATTGAACGAGAGTCTTTGAGGACGTTCTTAACTTTTAGACAGTTTTATTGAAAATATAATTTCAGTGTCACCCGCTAATTAGAATATTACACGTTTTAATTGAACGGATGGTAATAATTAGCTCTTCGCTCTCTAAGTCGCGAGTACTTCTGACGTCAAAGAAAGTAGTCAAGGTGATAACGTAATTATGGTTCATAAAAATTCGACGATATTGGTGTATTAAAATGGGACTTTCATGGAACTTATGAAAATAACGTTTCACACTCATTAATTTTAATGAATTCAAGTATTTTTTGATCAATTTAAGAGTAGCCTTGTTTCCTTATTGAACATTAATTATACAGCCTGCCTCTTATTATTTCAATCAAGTACAAAGTGAATAATTATAAAAAAATCTATGCAGTAAATGTCACTTCATCTATTCGAGTATTAAATTGGATCAACATGATATGCATGTTATGTATATACATATATGTACAGTTTTCGAATTTTTTATTTGATCAACAAATCGCGCATCAGAATGATCTGATTCTGATTGCCTGTAATGAATTTGTGTCGATTTGTTAATTATCCCGGTCAGAACTAGGTAAATCTATAAACATATTTTTAGAAAGATACAGAATTTATTTCCAGAGTTAAATACCAGTTTTTTTGTGTTAAATAATAGATTTTTAAACTATAAATGCAGTTATTTCAATAAAAGATTCATTATTTTAGTTAGAGATTGTTCTTTTTTCAATACATTTTTTTTAATTCATCAAGTTTGTTTAAAAATCATTCCTTTCAGTCGAAACAACATGCGTTTTGCTAAAGATAATATTGCAACAATTTATTTTTTTTTTTAAACTCGAAATTGAAATACTTCTTGTTTTTGTTGAGATCTTATCTTTTTTAGTTGGAAATTCAACTCTTAGAATGGGCCGGTTGGGAATTACCCAGATAGAGTGATATTTCGTAGAAAATGCTTTTGTTTGTTCACGCCTAAGCAACCGCGCGCACCCCGCACAGCTCGTTTTACTCCTATTTGCGGCGCGGCGCGGCGTCAATTCTCGGAAGGACTAAATCAGGGGGCCCTTCATCTGGGGTGTGCTGTATTTGGTTAAAATGTTTCGTTTTTACCTTGTAAATTGAACCATTTGGTTACAATTCTTTTTTCGTCTTGTCTGAAAAATATTTGTTGGTAGGAGATTTGACTCCTTTGTTGAAACTTCTGTTGTGGGTTTTCTTCGTCCTTATTACACTTTTTATTGAAAAATAATCTTTTTTGTTTGAATGTTCAACTAATTGCATAGAAATGGATCTCCGTTGCTCTAAAGTATTTTCTTTTTGTTTAAAGACATGTCACTTCAGTTCAAAATTAATCTCTTTTGGTTTAAATTTGAACTATTTTATTTAAAATTTGTTTCTCATGGCAAAATATTATTCTTTTTGATTGAAATTTTAACTCTTCTTTTTATTGTGAAAAATTAATCTTTTCTAGTTGAACATTTCTCTATTTCATTAAAAATCGATCTTTCTCAATACAAAATGTAACTGTTTTGTTACAAATTAAATTTTTCTAATTCCTTTTTTTAACTGAAGTTTTACTCATTCTACTTTTGCGTAAAAATGTATCATTTTTAGATAAAAAAACTCACTAATTTAATAAAAAATTGATTTTTTTAAGTAGAAAATTCAACTATTTCCTTTAAATTATATTTTGTGTTAAAAATACATATTTTCTTCGATAATAGAACTATTTTGTGTAACATTATTTTTTTCGCTTATGAATGTAATTTACTCTAATGAAACCTAATAACTGCAGAAATCTTCATATTACCTGAGTGGACAATTCATTTGTATAGTTAAAATCAAACTCTTTTTAGCTGATGGTTAATTTCTAGTCTACACTATTATACTTTTGGTAAACAATTTTTTTTTTAAATATTTGAGTATTTTCTTGCAAATTTTTTAATTCGACTAAAAGTATAATTATTTTCTTACAAAGTTATTTTTCTGAATGCAAATTTAACTATTTTGTTAAAAATTTGTGTTTCTGGGTCGATAATTTAATAAGTTTGTTAAAATATTCAACTGTTTAAATAAAAATTAACTTTTTGATTGAAAATTCACATTTATAAGTTAAAATTTCAACTCTTGTACTAAAAATTAGTCTATTGAGGTTAAACTTTCAATAATTTGGTTGACTTTCTTGTTTGTTCCTCACTGAGAAATCTATCGTTGATAAAAATTGAACTCTTTTGTTGAAAAATCCGTCTTTTTAGTTCGAAAATTCATATCTGTTGGTAGAAATTTGATATATATTTTTTTTTAATGCAACTGTTTGGTTAAAAATATATTTATTTTGATAATAATTTGTCTTCTTTGGTTGAAAAGTATTCTTTCTGGTTGAAAATTAATGTTTTCAATTGTTTGATATCCAAAGAATAACTATGTAGTTGTATGTTTACTAACAACATTATTTCCCACAGGCTTTTGCTTGCTGAAATGTTGAATAACAACTAAATAACAGGCTAGATCTAAATTTACTTTGATTACTCGTCAAGATTGCGAAAATTCGTTACAGGATCGTAGTCTAAAGGTCGCTCGTGTGATAGCTCAGCGAAATGTGAAAGGTAGCTCATTAGTTACTAGAAAAATAGTCTCACGACAAAGCGAATAAAGAAAAAAAGTATTGTTCCTTATCTCGGAAAACGTCTCAAACTAAGATCACGATTCGTCAATCGATTAGGATTAGATTACAGATTTTGCATTCAAGATGAAAATGAACGATAATCTACATCGTGATTACAGAGACATAATGGAATATTTTTTATACATTGTATGGGTACTATAACGACTCTAATGATCCAGGTTCACCTCAAAATGATATCAGAATTTGCATCTTCTTTTCTTAAAGTCTCGGAAATCACATCTTACTATCAATTTTATACCAAATTAAATTCGTTTTTCTCAATATGTGTCCCTTTCTTATTTACGTTAGAGTATATAGTAGTTCTTCTTTTTTTTTCAAATGAAACATTGTTCAACATCAAAAATCATTTTCAATCTTTTTAGGATTCCTATGATTCTTAAGAAACTGCTTTTTTATTCTTTTAGATCCTGTCACAATTCTTAAAAATCTTTTTAAAAATTTTGTTCGAAAACTGCAGAAAACTATACCTTGTTTCAAATTAGGCAAATTCCACCGAATTTTAGCATATTTTTTAACATATGTGAAAGAAGGATTTTTTAATTAGAAAAATTTTAGTTGATATCAATATTTAAGAAAATTTCAAGCAAGCTCATCGAAATTGTGCAATTAAATTTTTGTTACGTTAAGGGCCTCTACATTTTTCAATTAGCAGCACCATTTTAAATCTCATACGTACTAAAATTATCCTGTTTTAAAAAACTCAAAATGACTCTGGAATAAATAAAAAAAAATTAATTTTCTTTAGCTGATTTTAAATCCTAGGGTCAAAATTGGTGAAAAAAGTCGCAAAATTTCAACAGTGTGTAATTACTCACAAATATTATACAAAAAAACATTATCTACCATATTTGAATCATTTTTAATGATATTTATAAGAATATTATTCTTTAAATTTTTTTATCTTTTAGTTTTTGCACAAAGTTCGACCCAGGGTAGAATATAGAGAAAGAATTTTTCGATTATCTTAACAATTTAGAGAATAAGTAAATTTATTAAAATTGGTATTTTCAATGATCTTTCAAAATTTTGTTCAAAAATATCGAAAAATATACCATGGACATGTTTAGATCTAATCAATTTTTGACTTTATCAAAATTATCCTCTACATTTTTCAAGAAAAAAGAAACGTAATAGGTGAATTCCAGAAACGATTGAAAAACCTCAAAATTTGTAAAACAACAAAAAAATTTGTTGATTTCAAAGAAGAAAATTCTTAATCTTTTTTGGCATGTCTTATTTACTCGGCTTGTATTTATAGATATTCAATAACATTGTTTCGGTGCAAAAATACTACAGACAGGTATTTCACAAATTCGACTTTCGATTTTTGTTGATCGATCCCTACCCCGAAATGTTTTATTTAATTAGCGAAAGTGAGAGAAATTTACTATTAAATGCTTTGTTAAGAGAATTAATCCTTTTCAATTGAAAATTTTACTACTTCTTTAAAGTTTAAACTATTTGGTTAAAAATTAATTTTTATTGTTAAGCATTCAGAATTTCCGTCGAAAACTTATTTTTATGGTTCAAAATGATCTATTTTTGTTAAAAATTCGTTTTTTTATTGTAATTAATTTTTTAACTAAAAAACTAACTTTTTCATCCTTTGTACAATTTTGATCTTATTCATTTGATTTCAACTATTTTTCTGAAATTTCACATATTTTGTTGAAAATTCGTCACTATTTCTAGAAAATAAATCATATTGGATGACAATTCTTCTTTTTAGTTAAATTCAACAGCTTAATCATTTCAAATTGAAATATTTTTTGTTTGTAATATCAACTAAAACATTTTTTGGCTTTTTATTTCTTTTGTAAATTGATCTTTTTTATTTGTAAATTCAACTATTTGGTTGAAGATCCACGTTTTTGCTAATTAAAGATTAATCTTTTAATTAATTTAATTAATTAAATTTTTTAATCTTTTTTGCGAAAAATTCTTTTTTTGTTTGAATCTTCAAGCATATACTTGTTGAAGGTTGAATTTCTTGGATAAAAATTAATTCTTTGGCTGATCATTCACCAATTGTGTTGAAAATTTATCTATTTGATCGAAAATTTCACTATTTGATTGAAAATTTGTTTTTTATTGTTGAAATTAAATCTATTTTTGACATTTTCGTTAAAAATTCAAGTTCTCTGTTAAAAATTCATTCTTTTGATTCATGATTCATCATTTGTGTTCAAAATTCTTGTATTTGAGGGAAAATTCAACTATTTCATTGTAAATTGGTTTTTTGTTATTGATTTCTCATTTTAGTTTAAAATTCAACTATTTAGTTGAAAACTTGTTTGCTTTTTTGTTTTTGTTAAAAATCTTTTTTTTTGTACAAAATTAATTTTCTTAGTTGAAAATTCATCTTTTGGGGTGAAAGTGAATTTTTTTCATCAGGGAGTCAAATTGATAGATTTGAAGGGTCACTTTTCACTGATTTGTAGTTATCGAATCCGGGTTCTTTGAATCAGTGAAAATTACTTCTAGAAACTAATGCCATTCAACTTGGAAGTCCTAGCACGTAGAAAGTAATAAAAAGAATAAAAGAAGCTGAATGGAGCTTCCATCTAGTCTGGTCATGGATCCTACCATCGCTATTAAGGACAGATTATCGCGCGACTCTCGTTCGTGCCTTCGACACTCAAAAGAAGAATGCTTCCGATCCCCTGTGCCAAGATTTCAATTCCACGGGAAAAGCAATAGAAATACACTTAAGCCTTATCCCACGCACCAAATTAAAAAGATTTAGATCCCATAGTTTTTCTAAAATTAAATGCGAAAAACAGGTTAAAAAAACATTGGTAAAAGAGCCATTCAAAGAAAATTAAACAGCCGAAGTAGACGCCAGTCTATTAGATTGTTAACTCTGTCGTTCATATCTCCCCTCCCATAATTTTCCTACCCTAATCCTCTTACGTTTCACTACATCCCTTCCCTTCACCAACTCCCCCTTGTATTTTATACTTTACATACTTCCCTTCTCCTCATTACCCCTACTTTCCATCAACTTATTTTCTCTTTCTTCTCATCACCTAATTTCTCCTAATTGCACCTCCTTACCCTTTTCCTATTTAACTTAATTTTTCCTACTTTCCTCAGTCTCATTTCCCCTAAATTACTATACTTTCTCTCCCTCACTTCCTCCACTTTCCCTTACCTCATTTCTCCTCAGATCTCTTCATCCAATTTCGTTATTTCCCCTACTTACCCACCAAAAGTTTTGTCTCTGTTCCCCTCCTTCCAAACCACTTACCCCCCCCTTACGAAAACAACTTTCCCTCCCCTCATTTCGACTCACTTCCCCTACTAAATAATATTAGGATTGCTACTGATCAGCGAATTCTGGAAAGTCAGGGAATGTCAGGGAACACTTGAAAGAGTGTGCGACTTTTCGACTAACTGAAATTTAAGTTTATTAGTCATCCAAGATTTACGTAACGCGTTTTTCTGAACTTTTCCACCACCCCTTCCCCTTCACGTGATATACCGTAACATTTTCTCCAAAATAAAGGTTAAAACCTTACATGTATCGGGATGATAATTCATCTCTTTGGATGAAATTTGTTTTCTTTATTGTCTACAAATTCTTTCTTGGTTAAGCATTTAACTTTCTAGTTGAAAGTGGAACCATTTTTTAAAAATTAACCTTGTATTGTTTAATGATTTATCATTTTAATTCAAAAATTTTTTTTTATAAATATAACCTTTCTGTTGATAAATGTCTTGTTTCGGTTAATAAATAGTTCTTTAATTGAAATTTTGACTGCACTCGAATTTTAATTTTTACACGGTTTTGGTTCTGACCTTGTCTTAAATTGAAAGTTACCGAAACGTAAACATTAGGGCTGTGTCACAATGCTGCACAAAGTGACGCAAGTATCTCGTTCGGTGGTTCAGGTACAGCTCTTTATCTCTATGCTCCTGTTTTTTGCCATTCATACTTGAAGCTGTATCTTGTCTCATCTTTAAAATAAAAAAATTCCTTAACTTTTTCATTATCAAGAAATCGTCCTTTCGTAGTGAAAATTCAATTCTTTTTGTGGAAAATTGATTTTCTTTTTTTTAATTCAACTTTTTGTAAGAAATTAATTTTTTGGTTGAAGATTGGTAATTTCAATTTAAAATTAAATTCTTTTGTTGAAGATATAACTATTTTGTTGAAAAATTTTATTTTTTCATTTTGCTATCATTAATTTTTCAACTGAATATATCAACACTAACCTTTTTGAGTTGCGAGTTTAAATAATCATCTTGATTTAAAATTCATGTCTTCGATTCGAAATTTAAGTATTTTGTTAGAAAAAGAATTTCTTGGTTGCAAATAATTTTTTTGATTTGAGAATTATATTTTTTATTAAAATTCATGTATGTTATGTCAATCTTCTTTAAACTTAATTTTTTTCTGAAAAAAGATCTGCTCACTTCGAACCACAGAACTTCGTATTTCTGGTTGGGTGCTTTTCCAATTAAGCTATAGAGAGATCGAAAGAAGAATCTTTTGTCAGAATGACACGCTATCTCCAGCTAGGCATCTCCAGCTAGGAGATGATCTTTAATAGAAAAAAAATTAAGTTTGAAATTTATTAAAATTTAGTTTACATTTTGCCTAAAAAAGACTTGAAGTATTTTCTGTCATTTGAAGAGTTATCTTTATCGATAGTGTTAATTTCTATTATCATAGTTGGTAACCATGATGGTAACCATCTCTGATGATAATACAAATTCCTTTAAATTTATTCGTATCTTCTTTAGTTTAAAATTTATGTATTTTGCTGCAAAATTTCCATGTATGGGGAAAGAATTTATTTGTTTGCTCGAAGTTTCGTATTGGCATTCAACGGCATACGCGTACGCGGCGCTATGGACCAGCACAAAACTAGATTGAAGAATTTAGGCTACCATACCTAGATTGCAGAGTGTATATTGAGGTATCGATATAACTATAGTAATCTATTTTTGCTTGGAAAATTTATCATTATAGAACTTTGGTAGAAAACACATCTTTTTCATCTTATATTTTTTTGAAATTTTAGTTTTGTTAAAAATTATTTTTTTGAACTCTGAATGTTTTTACCGTTAAATGCAGTAACTGCGGACATGTAGGAAAAATGTTGTCATTGCTAAATTTAGAGTTTAAATTACTTAAAATGGTTAATTTTCTCACCGATTCCATATTCTTGGGAAAGTTCTGAGAAATCACCGCTCGTTTGACGTTGCTGAAAATTTAATTATTGAATTTTTGGTAGAAAATTAATATTCTTGGTTTAAAATTAATTACTTAAAATTGATCTGTTTTTCAGTTAAGATTTAATGTGTTTTTTTCAAATGCATCTTGCTTGGTAGAAAACTAATCTTCTTGGTTGGAAATTCTTATTTTCGTTCGGAGAAACAAATATTTTGTAAACCATCCACCTCCAAATTGGCTTATCACTAAAAGTAATCAGGGGAAATGGAAAATTTGCCAAAAACAGTTAGGAAGTCAGTAATTTTCAAAATTGGCGGTTTGTTCAATTTTTTATATACTATAGATTAATTAAAAGAAACTTATCCATAAATCAAATAAATATCGTTTTTTTAGGTCAAGAGTATTTTTATTGCAAAACATTTCTCGACATTTGTTATCTTATTACTCAAGTTAATACGATTGAAATGCATGCATGACTAGCTTTAGTAAATACTAAAGTTGATATGAGAGGCAGTCGGTGTCTGCATATTGCATTCCTGTTATTCCTTATACATTACCCGCGCTCGTCTCGGTCCGAATTAGAAGCGAGACGAATTTGATTTAATACATAATATAACGCTTGTAACACACATGGCAGACCCAGCGAGGGCACATTTCTCTTTGGCGAACCTGACAGAATGCCATTGTATTTTACTATCTCAGTCTGTTTCCAAAAATATTTCGTAATATACTCTCAGAGTGGGTATAAGTAGAAATCCTTTTACGCAAACTAAAAAAAAGTCGAGACCAAAAGCCGAGGCTCCTCACTTCTTTTGTTTACTACTCGCTCAAAAAATCTCTATATTATTTATTCAAAATAATCTGTAAATCTTTTAAATTCAACTATAAGATTACTTTTATTTTAAAAATTGTGTTGTCAATAGTTAGAGGGCAAGACATCCCCCCTCTCATAAAAAAGAAAGATTTTTCGACTTCCTTCTTCAAGCGTCGACTTTCAACTGTTCCCAGAATCAGTGTTGGCACGTGGGTGGCACAGCGGAGCAACTGGTAGAAAAGAAGTATCCTTTCGATGACAACAGTAACTCCAGTAGCAAGTCGAATCCGTTCACCAGATGTGAGTGAAAGAAGCGGGGCCACCTCAACGACTCTAAGTCGTTGAGGTGGCTTAGAGTTGGAGGTGGCTTAGAAAAACGAAAAGCGGCCACGAAGTCGACTTGCATCGAAAAGATACTTTCTTCTACCTAATCAAATTCAGAAGATATTCAAAATGATATTCCTTGCTCAAGAGTGATTATATCATAAATTTAATTATTGGACTGCACTCACAGAAAAAAATCCTTAGAGCGATTTAAGAGTAATCTTTGCCTGCAACAAAAATTACCTTCCTGGGTTAAGATTTAACCATCACATTCAACATGGTTACTATATCAACTTGATTCAACCATGTTTCGCTTCGATGCGAAAAAATTTAACTTTATATACTCGAAAATTACTCGCAACAAAAATTCAATTCTGTTTTTTCTGCGCTTGCGACAGAAAACTGTGCATGTGGTGCCATTAAACGGTTTCCTACCTTTACTTGTTCTCAAGATAAAATATTTGCAATTAAATTCCCGTATGAAGATAATTAACAAATATTTCAGAACTTTAACAAATTCCTTATAATTTTTCCTAACGTCGACACTGTTTTGGAAACAAGTGAAAGTCGAAGCTTGAAAAACAAAACCGAAAACCCTCCTTTTGTTAGATATTTTGTCTTCCAATTATTGAGAAAACTTTTGTAGGATTCAACTAATCGTTATTATTAAATTCGGACGATTCAAATGGGCTTTAAGAGATTTACAGGAGTTTAAAAATTTTTGCCCTGTAAATTTTACTTTTGAAGAATCGCTATTTTTGTGTACTTTTACGTCGGGTTATGATTGGTAAAGAAAATGTTCTTTTTATATTCTCTAATTTTGACATTAATACTAGTTTTTGGTTTTGTGAGTTTGAAGTCCGTAAATAATAAATAGAAAATTTATATTTCCATATTACTAAGGGTCGCAAAAATCTGCAATAAGTTTGAAATTCCATCCTTCATCATTGTTCCATTATTTATTCCATTGCTAATTTCCTATGTTTTTCTATATAAGGAGTTTCTATATTTGCGATAATCCATGGAATCATTTACAATTTCATGGCATATTTGTCAGTCAAATATGTGTGCAATATAGTGTACAGCAAAAGTTCGAGTAATCTAACGTGAAAAAATTTTTTCCTCATTCAAAAAAGTAGTTCGGCAGCATTTCATTTATTTCAGAAGAAATTTAAGTTACCAGGCATATTTTTTATCTGATTTTGGATAAAAACGCTACAAACAATAGGAAACTAAAATTATCCCGCGTCGAATAGTTTTATCTTCAAACCTATGCAAATGATACAACATTGGATAATTCTAGTTATCAATTGTTTTAAACGGTATTATCCAACTTTAGATTAAAAAGATCCCTGCGATTAACTATTCAATGTAACTTTTTGGTTGAATCATTTTGTTCCTTTTCAGAAAATATTCATTAATTCTACACAATTTTTGGGTTGTAATTAGTTATGCTTTAAAGAGCATTATGATATAGTCAAGCAAAAGATTTGTTTGATATAAACAACATATTTTCTTTAAAGTATTTTAAGGAATTACCCTCGGTACGTAGCAAATCAGTTGAGAGAATCCTTCGTTTTGTTATTGACTCAAAGACATAAGTTTTGCAACGTCGCGTGTGAGCGTACGTGTTATACGAAATTCGCGACTAAACTATAGAGAATATGGAACGGGTGCGACGTTGCAACACCTTCAGTTCACTGATGTCAGTCATACATTTACGGTATAAATAATTATTTTTCTATCCTTATAGGTTCTAAAAGGTACTTTTCGAAGCAGATATGGATTTCGGATAACATTCTATATATTTCAGTGCATTCTATTACATCTGTCATCCAAATATCAAACGATTCTCATTTGTAATTCTATTATACCGAGGGTAATTCCTCAAGAGCGACAGATGCATGCGAACTTGTTACGATCCGTACTCAAATTGAAGTTCGCACCTCGGATTATAGCGTCGCGAAAAGAAAAACATAAAATGTAATCCGTTCGCATATATGTGATTATTATTACACCATTAAGCCGTTTCCCTTTCGGAGTAGGCGTGACTCACTCGGTGGGGAAGGGAGTAGTGTGAGGAAGGGGTCATAAAATTTTTAGATTGATCTGGAATTCTCGTGTCATTTATTTAAATAACACGTTCACTCCGCAACACTGCTCCGAC
>JAAAKG020071204.1:0-17299 GCA_010014905.2 Druon quercuslanigerum
CAAAACAACGTGGATTCGGTCTCAGCATACAGAAAAAATACATCACTGCCAATTCATTAATTCTCCATGTTTTTTTTTGCATTTTCAAAATCCAAAAAAACCAACTGAAATGAACGTTTTAGGCCAAACAATACAAGACATAAAAAAGTTAAGAGAAGAAATACGTTGATTTTAAGAGCCCTATAAGATTAACTTAGCAACTTTTAGAATTTGGTCTAAAATTTGAAAATTCCAATTTTGATCTCATAAAAAATAATAAAAAATAAAATATTCCATTTTGCGTTCAAAATATGCAAGATGCGAAAAAATGAATAACTTAAAATTGCCCGCCTTAAAAATATCTACAAATTTGTCAAGAAATACTTTTTTATAGGACGCGCAATTTTTGATAGAATCGTAGAATGAAAGATTTAAAAAAAAATGATTGGGAAAAGGATACAAGAGTTTCAAAAATTAAAAGACAAGAGTTTTACAGGCTTGTAATAAACTCTGTTTATAAAAATATATTAAAAGTAAAAAAATAAACTTTCTGGAAAAGGATACAAGATACAATAACATTTTATTTAACAAGATTTTTCGCCTAAATTATATATACATCGAGTATAAAAAATTAAATTAATGGAAAAAGAACAGAAGTTGCAATAAAATGTTAAATATTAATTTTTATTTTAACACAAAGCGCATTTTTTAATGTAAAAAAAAAGACCGTGGGAATACTTTTCTTCCAATACTAATGCATACTATGAATGGTAATAATCTAAAATTATTTAAATGATATACATTTTTTTGGGTGGCTAAGAATTCACTTTAATGCAAACTAAGAAATAAGTATTATAGTGATCATTAAAAATAATATTGGTACTTTAGGTTGCAATATCTAAATAAACAACCCCAGAGCGTGATACAGAAATAAACTTAATACACATTTAATATAATGGAGTTGAACATAATATAGGAAATTTTGCATTTTTGGCGTAATCCAGGGCGAAGCTTAAGACACGTGATGAGAACGTGTTCGTTAAATCGTGACAATGTGTTATTTTCGAGATTTAAAAACTATTTTTACCGACATAATGTGAAATCTTCTTAATATCTTACTTTTTATTGATAAAGATCAACCGAAAGATTCCAAACTCCGTGAAAGGAAACTAGTGCTAAAAATGCACGATATACAGACCACACGTACAAAATGCAAAGGCGTTTTATTATTCGTGGTGCTCGCCATGTAAGAAACTAGCTTCAATAAATAGTAGTGTACCCTCAAAATATCACTCCAGAAAAATCACACATCGGTAACACTTAAATTCCTAAATTATAAATGTATGTGAGTGTGTGTATGACAGTATTTACTTTCATTTCAATTTTGTACTGGGGAAGTGACGCCCGGGGAAGACATATCCGGTTTTGCCATAGTCTGTCGATTTTAATATTCCACTGGGGAAGTTACGCCCGGGAAGGACATGCCCGGTTTTGCCATAGTCCCTCGAGTGTAATATTTCACTGTGAAAGTGACGTCGAGGGAAGACATGCCCGTTTTTTCCATTATCTCTCGATTTCAATATTTCACTGAGGAAGTGATGCACGGGGAATACATGACCAATATATCCTCTGTTTCGGGTACGTATTGCTGTACGTACTGCGGAAGTGATGCTCGTGAAAAACATGCCCGTTTTTGCCATAGTCTGTCGATTATATATATCGTAATCCCACTGCAGGACTCAATTCAAACAGCTGTCTCATTGATATCTGCTGGAATGTGGGATCCACGCTGTCAAATGTGGAGATTTTAGGTTACGATCACTTTGAGTTGAATGTGCATGAGAATAGTTCTAAATCCAAAATCCCAGCTCTAGCGCCACCTGTTGCCAGAATCAGCCAGAATAAAAAAAATCTAGTTACCGACACGGCAATTTTTACCGGTAAAATAGAACATATTTACCAATAATTATCATTTTTATAAAAAAATTTTTTTCTTTCCCGACTTCACGCTTTGCTATACACCTTTCATTTACGTTGATTTATAATTCCCCAAAATTTTTCTGCTTTTTTTTAACTTTAATTTTTAAATATGGGAACTAATTTCGATCTTGGGACTACCTTGGTCGGTGCATTTGAGTGTCACATGCCCTTAATCAGGAAATTTTATTAGAATAGTTCCAAAGTACATATATTTTATATCTAATAGAAATTTGGATTGATGTTTCTCAAGCGATTAACAAAATTTTGTTTCCCTTTTTTTTATAATTTCCAAAATGTTGAAAAGCATATACCTTTTTAAATTTTTATTGATTTTAAAAAGGTTATTAAGATAATTTGCAAGTCTTTTTTCCTTGGACCATAAAATTTTTCAACAATTTCTAAAATAAAATAGAAAATTTCAAATTTTGAAAATGCTCTAATTTTGTTTATTTGGGTTAGAAATATCTGCTTAACGAAAGTAAACTTCATTTTGGAAATCTTAAGAAGCGTATCAAAGGCTATCTCGATGAGACAAATCCTTCGAAAGGTAGCATAGGTAAAACATTCAGGTAACTATACACACAGGCTGATAGACACCGACAAAATTTTATGATTTTCGGACTCTTTAAATGTCCAAACGTAAAGATATGTTAAAAAACAGAGATCCAAAATTTGGAAGATTACATTACCTTGCAGTTGATGGCAGGGCTTACGGGTCTCACCGAGTCCGGTCAGGCTTAGGTGAACCCGAGGTGCTGCATCGTGAGGTGTAGTTACTCTGGGGAATATACCCCTGAAATGTCGAGAGCGCGAGTTCTGATGCTCATGAAGCCAAGATGTGATCGCCGTGTCGAGGGCTGCATGGCACTAAGGTCAACAAATACTTGGAACATCCCGCTCACCCCTTTCAGTAGAGGCGGACAGGCGGAGGTCATAAAGGAGGTGTCTTAACGGGGACTTTGTGACACCAGGTCTAATCCCATAGTCATTAGACCTGTCCCCTACTTGCGGGGCTTTGCAGGGGGTATTTTCTATTTCCCTAGCTTTTCGTGGGACTCTGATGTCAGAAAATCTTAAAAAACAAACAAAAAACAATGAGGGGCCCGTTCCGGGAGCCTCCTTCAACCCACCGCAGAAAGCGGAAGGCAATCCTTAGAAGTGGTGAGATACTATTAGGCTGGCGACAATCTTGTCCCCACGATGGAAGAGCAGTTAACGGTGCTCTCCGTGAGGAAGAAGAACCGTTGTGGAGCTCAGAGGACAAACACGCGCAAAGCGCGTCACTCTAGTAGCAGCCAAGACAACGAGGCTGCAGGACCTGCACCTGGAGCAACCCCTCAGGTTCATCTTATAGGCAAGAGGAAAAAGGGCTCCAGATACCCCCCGGCCAATTAGGGAGTTGAAATGGCAGAAGGCTCTGTATACACAAGGCCTTACTTTTGGCTAACAACGCCCTGGTGATAGTTGTCGTTGCTTCGGGTTAATTCAAAGACATCTCCAGCAGGTTGGGAGCCATCGTGGTCAAGTCCGCGGATATCTGGTCAAGAGACTGCAAAGGTACCGCAGAGCGACCGTTCTTATTCACGGAAAAGCCGAGAGTGCGACGACCGTTCTGGGGCGCCTGAGCTTCCAGAACCCGGCTCTGAAGACGGATTCGTGGAAGGTATATTCCGACGGGCAAGGATCAAGGAAAAAGTGGAGTTGCTGGATTCTGGTAGCTGGAATCCCTGAATCAGCAATCAGAGCTCTTGCGGCTCTGGACTACCTACCCTATTTGGGGGCAGGTAGAGGTACCTTCAGGGTGACCTAACTGAGATACTCAGGGAGACTATAAGCGTCCGGGGATTTCCGAGCTTTGCCTTTTAATGGCAGAGACGGCAATCTCCATGATTCTAGCCAGACGCATGTCAGTGATGCAGACAGGGCTCGCCCTAATCCAAGAACCCTGGTTATACAGGGAAAGGATTAGCGGCTTGTCAGGGTATGAAACCATTTATAAGGGGCCGCTCGAAAAAACGCCAAGGGCATGCATAGCTCTCAAAGGTATGGATGCGATTTTGGTGCATAAGCTCTGCTACAGGGATCGCACTGTTATTAAGGGAAGGCTTAGGGCGAAAGCGGAGGGAGACTAGAGGTTGTAATTACCACGGCTTATTTTCCTTGCGATGCGGATGGATCCCCATATCCCAGAGAGGTGGAGATTCTCATTCAGCACTGCCAGGAGAACAGAATTTCTCTGCTGTTAGGTTGTGATGCGAATTCTTACCATACAGCGTTGGGAGCACAAATATCAATGGAAGAGGAAGAGATTCAATGGAATACCTAGCGGGCACTGACATGGAGATTCTGAATCGAGGTCATACTCTCACATTCCACATTAAAAACAGGAGTGAGGTGCTCGATCTGATTCTATGCTCGGATTCTATGTCTCTAAAGAGGAGTTTCTCGGACCACAATTATATCTTGTTTTAGCTAAACCTAGGAAAACCAGCTGTTTCAAAAATCAGAAACCATAGAAGTACACTTTAGGACTTCTATAAAGAGGAACTCAGAGGAAGGCCAGTGGAATTTCCCACAAACTATGGCAGCATTGATGAGTTAGAGCACGCCGCGCATTTTCTGCGAAGAGCACTGACTACGTTGTATGAAAACAATTGCCCTACAAGCATCATTAAGTTTGGAAAAGGAGCAGAATGGTGGAATACGCACCTGGAGAAAATTCGCAAAAAGACAAGAGCGTTCTGTAATAGGGCAAATAGAACCAAATTGTCTTCAGATTGGGACATCTATAAGACGGCCTTATAAAAATATAAGGAAGTATAAGCAGGAAGACTGGAGGGGCTTCTGTGAGGAATCGAAAGATATTCCGGAAACAGTAAGGCTCCACAAGATTGAACCGAAAATTCGCAAGCTTGCCTCGGGCTAGTAAGGCTAAAAATGGCGAGTTTTCCGAAGACGAAGAAGCAACGTTGAACCACCTGATGTAAATTCACTTCTCGGGTTTTCAGCTAATTTTCAGCATTTTCCTAATGCTGGAAATTCGTCATGACTTTTTGGATGTAGAGGAGAGCTTTTGGGTTGACGTGGGGCATAGGGCCTTAAATGGTCGTGGTCTAGTGGCCACGGGCAGAACTTAAAACGATGCAGGGCAGGTTACGACGACTACAAACGCTAGCATTTAGGGGTTCCACAGGAGCAATGAGAACTACGCCCCCAGCGGCGATGGGCTTCATGCTCTGTGAAGAACACCTACATCTCGCGATAACTGCAAAAGCGGCACAAGTGATGGGCCGCCTCGCGAGAGTAAAAGGATGGACTCGAAGGACTAGACACACTAGGCTGCCGAGTGACATAAATTCACTGAATATTCGGGTGATCAGGCAGGACAGAATAATAAAACACTTTGACATTACCAGGGCTTTCCGAGAAAGCGGAGCAGCTGGGACGATGCGGTACGGCAAGTGAATACATAGAACCGGAATCAGTACTGGAACTATCGTCTTGTTGTATCGGTAGTATAGAAAGGACAGAGCTAGGGAAATCCTGGGATTCCCAAAGAAAGACGCAAGGACAGTGGTTTAAATGCTCACTGGACATAACGACTTGAACTTCCATATGTACAAAATGGGGTATAACCTCTTTTGTCAGATTGCAGGAGATGCGGCAGAGATGATGAAACTTCTTTGCATGTACTATGCCAGTGCCCGGCGTTAACTACGCTCAGGCAACCAGCCCTTCTGTCCTATTTGATGGAACATGAGGAAGTTACAATGTTGTCGGTGGTTGACATACTGGGCTTTATCCCCGCCCGTCTTAAAAACTAACTAACTTTTGAATTTTTTACTAGTGTATATCTGTGCCTAAAAATTTCACAAAAGCTTCTAAATCTTATAAAAATACAAGTAAAGCAAATAATTCCTAGGGCTTGGCAATTATTTTTCTACTGCATTTTTAACACTAGAAAGTTTTCAGAAAATAATGTTTTCCTCTTTACCAAGGTGCTAAAACTTTGTTTTCAAAACAGGAATAAATTAAAAATTAATTATCTCTTATGGAATAATAATGTATGAAAATACGCAGAAAATTTAAAAGACTTTCTTTACCTCCATGTCTGTCAATTCTAAATATATATTTATATTTTTACTTTGACTAATTTTCAAAATATTTATAATTATTGTTGTCATATGTATATTATTGTCATTTTTAATTAAATTTTTCAGACTAATTAATTATTTTAATAATAATAATAATTAATCATTAGTTAATTATCTATTCATATAGTAGAGATTTTAACATCAAAGTTTTCAGGTCGTATCATGCAGCAATCTACGCCAGTGCAGGGGGTAGCGCATATCGGAAAATTTTCCCAGGCTCGCGTTTCACGAGTGCATCCGAGTAGATTCGGAGTAGCGTTAAGTACATTGCCCTATATAAGAGAAAAGTACGAAACTTCCCCTGCTCAGAGCGAGGGCAGATAATCGAATACGCTTTAAAAGAAAATACACGCAAAGAGATAAAGACGTGGTGGGCATTATAAATCAATAAATTTCCTTAAATCTAGGACTCTTGACAGAATGAACGCCTTTTTATAGATAAATTCCAACTTCCATTTTAGAAAACAAATATTTTGTCTTATATTGCGATGCTACTAACCAGACGTATCATTACATCCGAGCCAATCGACCTGACATCGCGATCATAGACTTTGCTGTTCCATTTTAACGAGATTTGCAGGTAACCGATATAACCAAGATCCAAAAGTACGCCAATCTAAGGCATAAAGTAAAGACAATATGGAGGACTGTGCAACATGCATCTATTTATCATATTGTGATTTTTACTACAGGCAATGTGCATGCAAGATGCACTGAACATCTTGAACATTTAGGAGTTAGTAAGGTTACTGGCAGCAGCTCAGAAAGCGTTTTTATGAAACCCCTGTCGCTCTGTAAGAGACTTTCGCAACCACCAGGAATCAGGCGTTTAAAAACCTGTGGAGTGGCAGATGATAACTCTAAGAAATCATCCAGAGGCGACTGTAGTCAACTCACTGGAGTTGACTCATATATAACAGAGGTAAGGAATGAAGTCCAAACTAGACCATGCTCCTAATTTTGTAGCTACAACAATATCGCAGAAAATTTGAAACATCGTATTAAATTAAAATATAACATCATAATGTTAACATCATAACTTTAACAATCACTTGAATTAGTCCGTGGTTATGATAAGAAACCAGGTACCTCCGAGAAAAAGTTTGGAATAAAATAATAGAAGGTAGAGTATCGAAAATTGAAAACAGATGAGGAAATGAGAGTTGGGACGATGAGAAACAGGTGTTGAAGCAAGTGTACATGAATTTTTTTCGTGCAAAGTAGGGGGTGAGGTAAATCCGGGTGGAGTAGTGGTAAAGGTGCTGTAATAGAATGTAGCAGGGGTAAAGAAGAAAGATGAGGATTTCTGTATCCAGGAATTTTATAGGAATTTTATGTGGTGGGACTGGTAGAGACGTGGCTAGAGAGAAAGGAATGGAATAGAGTAGATTAAGATTCCCAGCGGATATAAGTGAAGGCTCCAAGAGGTGGTCAGAGGAAAGAGGCTACGATGAAAAAAACCAGGTTCGCCCAAGAACAAGTATGAAAAAAATGAACAGTGGAAATCGTACCGTCATTGAAATTATAGACAGTCGGGATCGCGAACGTAAAGCCCGGAAACGCACAGCTCAAATACATACATACAATAATTTCGATGTGTTGGACTAAAAACCTCAGGACGTAAGAACTAGCAAATTGTTTTCCTTGGAACGGATGTTCATCAGAATTGAGGATGAAAGCCGTAGAAAAGATGAATTGTTGCTTAAATTACTCGATAAACTGGGGAATAATCAAGCATCCTTGAGTAATGCAGTAGCTACGTTACCAAAAGCTTTTCGCATAAAGCCAAATATAAGCAAGGGAATTGAAATATTTCATTGCGAACAGGACAGCGTCGCAGCAAAGTAGTTTCTTTGTAACCTCTATCCAATGATCCTGTTGCATCGTCGATCAACTGTTTTTGCTCTAGAAACTGCGCAAACACATTAAAGGGGCGCAGCACTGAATTGGTTTAGAATGAAGGCGCCTCTGCTAAAAAATTGGAGTCTATTTAAAGCGGCATTCACAAGGATATTTATTAGCAAGGAGAGTCTAACTTAAATATAGAATCGGGTGAGAGAACGAACCCAATAGAAAGGTGACCTTTTTGTTTACTTTCAAGATAAAGCATGTGTAATAATATGAATCTCAGCATTTAAGATACTTAAGAAGTAATTTATTGGGACTGTGGCAAAAGAAACTTTGTAAAACGACAAAGAGACAAAAGCGACTCAATAATCAAAGGAGCGAAAGAATTTAGAGAGTTTTTACTACCGAAAGACATTCGTGAAGATATCCGTGAAGCAAGAATTTTTTTATTAGAATTTGGTTTAACAAGTGAATATAACTTTATCAACTTTTACTACAAGGATTTCGTTTTTTATATATGAAATCATTTAAAATTGGCTTGCTTATGGCTCGGCGCATGTGCAAAAAGGACGACCCCAATTGGGATTAAAAATCACGAACTTTGGCACGTCCTTCTGTACGTCCTTTGCTACGTTCTTTGATAAGTCGTTTCTGACGTTAGTTAAGGTATTTATCTATATTTTTGCGAGGCTGCGGAGAGATTCATGAACGTTGCCCCTTTTTACAAATTTGCAAATACGTTATCGGTCTAAGTGTCCATCACGCGCCTACTATCGTTAGTAATTTTTCTAATGTTTTACCAGAACAGATTCACATGTCCTTCACATAAACGCCTGAAAAATTGAAACTTTGAGATCATCACCCGCATGACCCTCATAAAATCCCAAGGGGTAAATTCACAAACCCAAAATAATATTGAACAACCACGAAGACTACACTTAATTCTTTACCTGAACATATCTGAAGGGTCTTTACGTGAAAGTCTCAGCAGCATTTAAACTTTGAGATAATCACCCAAATCACCTGCAGCAAAGCACAAATTAAATTCCCAAACTTCACAATAGTATTCAAATCTCCCTCAATACAACCCCTTACACATATTCTGAAACCCATAATAATATTCAACAACCCCCAGACCATTTATAATTTTTACCTGAACAGATTCTAAAAGCCTTCGCTTAAGCGACTTAAAAATTAAAAAATTTTAAGTAACACACAATCCACCTTCAGAAAACCCCAAGTTAAAATTTCAAGCCACAGAATCATATTCAGCAACACCTTAATACCACCCTTATCACTTAAGGAAGAACAGAGAAACAAGGAAATAATGCTCAAATTCTACAGAATTTGTTTGCAATGAGCATACGGCTATAATTTGTATGGAAAGTTTTTATACTATCGATGAAGCCGAATTTTCAATCAAAGAGTAGATTTTCTGAATTAAATACTTCTTCTGCGGTCATTAAAATCTACAGTATTATTATCAAGATTCTCTAGGTCTAATAAAATTTAAGATTTATGTATTATTTATACTATTTCGGTACAATTATTAAGATTAAACTGGACTCTCCCGTGGCACAAGCCCTTATGTTTGATGCAAAAGGGTCGGTGAAAAAAAAATGTGTTGCTTTGTCAAGTTATTTGCTATAAACAGATATTTGTAACAAACAGCAAGTATGGATTATGTTAATGTTAAGCATATTTATGGATCGAAATCACTCGTTTAGAGCCTGTGATGCATATTGATGTACTTTTTTGGCTACTTTACCATCCAGCATAGTCAATAACATTTTATAATCTGATCAAACTTGCACTTGAATTTTCCAAATGCGATTTTGGTCGGCGAAATTTCTTTTATTTCCATTTTTATACGGCCGATTTCAGATTTTGTCAATTCTGCAGTTTCTTTTTAAAATTGGAATGCTATTGGTATACAGAGTTCTGTATATCCCAGGTAAGGGTTCTCCCAAATTATTTCAGTTTCAGAATCCAAAAGAATGGGTACCATCGAGACCACGAAAATACTCTCATCACACTGTCTGCCATCCGGAAGATCTTGTTTGTGAACGCTTTGGTCTGATGTCGCAACACCACCGTATTTTAGGTGAAGTGTCAGGGACTTGACATTTTTCTCCATTATAGAACTCTTGATTGTAGGAATCTCTTTAAAAGATTTTACCGTATGATCTAGCACTTTGTGTAATTTAATAGAGACACTCTGATCAGTAATAATAAGTGCTGATTGGGGAGGCTAAAATCGCTTTTTCGCATCGACCAGCTTTTTATACGGGACAAAAATGTCCGCATTTTTGGCTTTCGCTTTGCGGTGAATTATTTCATATTGATGCTTTTTTCTAAGCTTCTTTCTTTTCGTTGACGTAGAGCTGCCTTAAAAATCTTGATTGGAACGTCAACCAATCTCTAGTATAGTCAAAGCAATAGTAAATTTCGTGAAAAGCCATTTGCCGTGTCTGCTATTGAGATTTTTTTTCATTAAAAGCAGATTTCTAAGCTTTCTTGAATGAAGGGATGAAGTACTTTAATGTTTTGTCAGTAACTAATTTCATTTGCAGATCATCGACTGGACAATTTTCTTGAATGTGATTCCAAAGCATACGAGAAAAATAAGTCTCATTCATTTTGTGATTTTGCATTGTAATATCACACAAGCTCTCCATTGGTGCCTCTAGAGAATTCATCTTAGAGCGAATGTGTGGTCATCTCTGAACATCAGGACGTAAAACAAAAATTCGTGAGTGAAAAATAACTTTTTAATATAATTGTCACCTTCCTACATCAAGTGAAATATAAAAATATGAATATTCAATATCATCAGAATATCATTTGCAGTTAACAGAAGATAATAAATATTTCTGCAAGATTCTCTATTGTTCTCTACTAGAGTATTTAATACAAAATGTCTGATAGACCAGCTGTTTCCTCTCTTTGAACAAGAATCATGCATGTGCATGTAAAATGTGTTGACAGGTAGTGGCGACAGACAGAATATCTCATATATTTGTTACCTGACGGCTAATTTAAATCAAAAATTGATGGAAAAAGAAGAAATTGAAGGAGAGGACGATCTTCTTCTACGCTGGAGGGTCCATATACTGGATATGTTGATTTACATTTATATTATTTGTTGACGAGGTTAACAAATTATATCAGATAATAAAAATAAATCAATCAACATCGCAGGCAATGAGATTGAAAAACAATCAGAAGAAAATTCAGTTCGTTTCTGCCTAAAACCGTTCAAATCATGCATTTTTTATGATAATTGTTGATAAATTTAACAAATCAAATTCTATGATAAATGCTTAAAATTTTATGTTGATTCCATTCCAGTATTTGATGCTGAAACATAATTTTAAGAGGAAACATATAAGTAACATCGAATGCAATAAAAAATTTGACTTTTAAGTGCGCAGTTCATTCAATTTAGATTCTTCAGTTCACATCATATGAAGTTATAATTTCTGTCGGGCGTCCCATGGTTTCTTTATTTTAAAAAATCTGCAGGCAGTCTTTAAAGAGGATTTTTGCCATTAAGAGCATCAATATTTAATAGATATATTTATAACATTATAACTAGATGAAATAAAGACTTTCTAATTTTTTCAGGTAGTTTTAAAATCAAAATGAACTGACCCCATTGCCTGCTCGCTTGAAAATCCTACGCCTTCCTGCTTTTCTTCAAAAAAATTTTGTATGTGATAGAAAACTTCTTTGTGGTAGATAAATCGTAGAAAAAACGTCTTGAGATGTGTGTTACATGGATTTTATTCGAAAGCTGGTCTACCCATGTTAAAGCGTCATTTTTAAATTCAACTGTGCCTATAAACAGATGCAACTCAGACGGAGGGATGATTTTGAGGAATGTTTCACTTGCATCACTGTTCACAACTGGATGATTTACACAATTCTTAGATTTTTTCGTATTCTTCTTCACAGTTCCAGATTCATGTCAATCCAAATAATTTTGTAAATTATTTCCAACTATTCTGCGAAGTCCACGTTCGTCCCCGAGTAAAAATATTTCGTCTTGAGTTCAACTTGGCTCGTCTTAAGTTCGTCTCCAAGACAGCTATATCTCGCTAGCGGCCAGGGGCGAGACGTAGTAGTCGAAAACGTAAGTCTTGAGATTATGAATAAGGTTTACGGTCTAAAGACGATAAATTTAATTCTTTGGAAGTAAACCAAGTTTTTTTTAAAAAAAGTTTTATTACTAATTTAGGGCTTTAATCCAAGATTCAGGTAGCTAGGCTGGGGCCAAGCAGTTGATATCTGCTAAGGATTAAAATTTGACAACCGATAGAATTAGTAATTTTGTAATAAATGATTTTCTTATTTGAAATTCGGAGCATATCAGTCTTACAACTACATGTATATCAAATTTGCCGTAAAAAGATTACAACTCTGATTTTCTGCAAGTATCTAGTGAACTGTCAGCAATAGGAAAAAATGGATAACATTTTGAGATTTGCCATCCTAAGAACATAATTTTTGCAGTTAAATAAAATTATTGATGCATAAAAAATAAATACCATGGAGATAAATAATATAATCATTCTGTATAATTTAAAGCGGATTAGTGATAACCCTCGGAGGTACTGAGAGTCTTTTGTTGTCGGTGACCTTGAGTTCGGCTTAAACACGACAAATTGCGACTTCAGGCCAAAAAGAAAGTCTCGCTTCCGACCAGGGGCGAGACTTACAAAAACTTCTTTGCTATATCATGGTTATGTCTTGGACGAAGACTTAGCCAAGACGAATTATTTTCACTTGGGTCAAGACTATTTTTCTTTAAGCAGTATCACTTACAAGAAAAGAGGCTGCTATGATACATGATTCCTTCTAAAATAATAGCGAACTTTAGGCATGTTGCAATTGTTCCTCATAAAGAGTTAAAATTCATTACAGACCATAGTAGTGATGTATTTTCATAGATCTCTTTTGAACACTGCGCAAAAGCAAGTATGAACAATTTTTTTAGCCTGAATCCTTGAACTGCTTAGCTTAAAATCCGTCTTTATATTTTTGACAAGTTTTATCCGATTAAATGATTTCTTCAGTTGATTGAATAGATAAACATACTTTCAGAAAATCTCCTCCGCCATCTATCGCGAACTTCAGATGAAATTCTGACAATTGTCTTTTTCCCTTAATAGACTGGACAAAATTTTCGACACCAGTGCAGTAAGCAATCGTCTAAAACAGCATTAGCCAAAAGTTTATCTTTTACACGAGGTTCAAGTATTTTTAAGTTCTTTGAAGCTGCTCAAATAGCTATCGTAGTTCCATATGTTTTGATAATGATACTGAATTTTTCTCGAATCTTTAATAAATCGTTTGCAGAAAGTAAATGTTTGAAAGATTTTATTAAAATTTTTACGCTACATTTAATTATTACTGGTTGACCGCCACGAGTTTTCGTAAGCGCGAATGTAACAGTCATTGGTTTCGGCACTACTTTAATATCTTTTTCTTTACTAGAGACGAAATCACCTGCTCTTCCAGTTTAGGACTCGATTATAAAACTCGATACGTTGCATTTACGAGATTTTACTCTTGAAACTAAGCCGAAACAGTAGCTACAATGCTTTTCAAGAGACGGCTTACTGAAGTGCGTTTAAATTGTATAATTAATATTATACTTGAACGAGTTTTTATTGCTTTCCATTAAAGTTAAATAATTAAATTTAATTTCATGATTTGAAATATCCCCAAGTAACCTTTTACGTTCAGGTAAAACTTTATCCTTTGCAAAGTTCCGAAGCTTCACTGCACGGAACACATGGAATTCGGATATATGGATCATTTTCTTTGTTTTTCTGAAGCACAGCAAAGAAATTTTACTACGATTATTATCGTACGTTACAGATGAATTTTTCGATATGACAATGAACAATCCACAAACATGATCAAGTTTGTATGATATTTTTTATTATGAGCCTCCACCTATATCCCTTTGGTATCTTTGGCTCTACTCTATTCCATTCCTTTCTCTCTACACACGTCTCTACCAGTCCCACCATATTAAATTCCTGGATCCAGAAATCCTCATCTTCTTTACCCCTTCTACGTTTCAGTACAGCAACTTTAACACTCCTTCACTTGGCTTTACATCCACCTTCTATTTTTTGATTCCGAACTTTTTCTCGGGCGAACCTGGTTTATCATCATTGCTATGGACAAAGTCAAGTGAGTGTTGAGATTATGATGTTATAGTTTAATTTAATACGGTGTTTTAAATCTTCTGCGATAGTGTTGTTGCTACAAAATTAGGATCATGGTGTAGTTTGGACTTCGTTTTTTACCTCTGTTATACATGAACTGTGGCCGCGAGCATTGGAGTTGACAACAGTCGCCTCTGGATGTTTTCTTAGAGTTATAATATGCCACTCCACATGTTCTTAGTCGCTCGCTTCCTGATGTTCAAGATAGCTTCTTACAAGGTGACACTTGTTTAATAAAACCACCTTCTGAGCTGCTGCCATACCCTACTGACTCCTAAATGTTCTAGATTTTCAGTGGATTTTGCGTGCAGATTGCCTGTAGCCGAAATCACAATGGGATGAATAGTGGCATGATTTACATTCCTCCATGTGGTCTTTACTTCATACCTTAACTCGCTATACTTGTGGATCTTGGATTCATAGGTGAACTGCAAATTTTGGTTAAGTGGACAAGCAATGTCGATGATCACGATGCCAGGTCGATTGGTCCGGGTGTAGTGATCCGTTTGAATAGTAACATCCCAATATAAGATGTAATCTTTGCTTTCTAAAACGGGCTTTGGAATGTATCTATGGAAAGGCATACATTCTTTTAGGAGTTCTAGGTTTACGAAAAGTTGCTGATGCATAATGCCCGCCACATCATTATGTATGTGCGTATTCCATAACGAATGAGTTTTTTGAGTCTCAAAGCAAGAATTTTTACCTCAAATTTGTATTCTGACGGGAGACTAAAGAAACTTCTCGTACAGACTTTCATGGCACTTGTTCAATTAAATAAAATTTTTGAAATTTGTGTCAACTTTTTTATTGTTTTTCCATTACTGACATTCGCGCAAATCTACCAATTGAATATTATTCCCAGAACTTAAGCTACTTTAGAATTTTTAAATTTACCTATTTAATCATATTTTCCAAATTTTAAGTCAGTCTTTGGAATTTATTAATCTTGACCTGCTTGTATTCTAAGGATCCAAAATTCCTCTCGTTCATAAAAATGTACCAGTTTAATAAAATTTTAAAAATTTGAGTCAAAATTTGGAATTTATGAATTTTGACTCAAAATTTGTATTTTAAGACTCGAAAATCCCACTCGTTATAGCTTTCATAGAAATCTAACATATTAATTCAAATTTTCAAATTTGAGTCATATCTTTTTATTTTGACCTTAAATTTGTATTCCATGTCCCAAACACCCCCTCTTCTATTAAATTAAATTTTAATCTAACAAATTAATTATATTTTCGAAATTTCAGTCAATTTTTTTAATTTTGACCCCGCATTCGAGTGGTGAGTCCCGAAAAACCACCTCCTACTACAATTAAATAAAAATCTACTGAATTAATAAAATTTTCAAAATTGGGGTCAAATTTTTTTACCCAAAATTTGTGTTGAGTACTCCGGAAACCACTCTTCTACTCAATTTCATGGAAACCTACAAAATTAATCATATTTTTAAAAGACCTAAATTTTGGAATTTTGATCTCAAGTTCTTGTTCTGCGACTTCAAAAAAGCCCCCCGCCTATTGACTTTCATGAAAGTGTAACAAATTAGTAAAATTTTTGAAAGTTTCAAAACTTCAGTCCAATTTTGGAACTTTTCGGTTGTTACCCCAAATTCGTGTTATGTGACTCAAAAAACCCCCTCGTACTGACTTTTATAAAAATCTACAAAATAATTCAAAATTTTCAGAATTTCAGTGAAATTTTGGAAATTTTTAATTTTGACCTTAAATTCGTGATTTGTAATTCGAAATCCCCGCTCGTACTGAATTTAATGCAATGTTTTAAAATTTTAAAATGTGAGTCGATTTTTAGAAGGTTTGAGTTTTTATCACAAATTTGGGTTCCATACCGCGAATAATCGTCTCCAGCATTGGTTCACCAATAAGACTGTAGAAATCACAAATATAATTTAAAGAAACCGTTTAAGTTGCGCCCAGGGAGAAAACGTTCCTTTAGTATAAAGATTCCAGGCCGGATCTTTTAATTTCGTAAGGTTCCGGGTCCGGATCCGAATATTTTCAATTGTTAAAAGTGCTGGTCAGAGTCCGGACCCTTTAATTTCTTAAGGGCCCACGTCAGAATTCGCACTTTTTGATTTCTTAAGCGTCCATGTCTGAACTCGGAACCTTTAAGGTTACTGTCTGGCTTCGGACCCGAACATTTTATATTCTAAAAGGTCCGGGTCCAGAAATGAACACATTAAAATTTTAAGGATTCGGATGAGGATCGTGATGTAATGAGTGAAGATAAGAAAAATTGAATAGAGAGGTTAAATATATGAAGTAACTGAGAAAAATAGAAGGAATTTCAGAAAAAGAATACGAATTGCAGGGACAATAGTAGTAGTAGTTCGTTCATGGAATCGTTGATAAGTATAAGATAAGTATGAGAGCCGATTTGAACTCAAAATAATCATGTTTGGATTTTATGTCGTGTGATGGTATATTAATAACACTAACCGGGCGTCATTTTTTTAAATGAAAGTATGATTAAATTAGCCGAATTAAATGTAAGGAAGCCAATCCTGAAAACGTAATTCGTTCGATAAATGGAAAATACTACATTTTTAATCTATTTTTGATAGTAAATTCGATTCTAGAGTTTACCTGAATGATATATGCACTGGCGAAGTAACAATTCCTCAAAATGAAGATAGGGCTCGAATTATAGAAGAGTGTCACGACTCAGCAACGCACAGTGGTCCGGATGGTACGAAAAAGCTCATAGAAACTAAAAAAATGAGTTTCATTTTTTTAATGAAATATTGAAATTATAACTTTTTATAATGTAAATTGAAGTTGTTTTTCTTTAAACTAGATTATACATAATATATAATTATACGAAATACAAGAATATATTAATCAACAGACTATATACACATACACACATATATATATATATATATATATATATATATATATGTATTGTACACTACGAGTTAGCTGCGTGGGAGCTAGAGAGCATAAAAGTGCCGCTTAGCCGAAAAACGGAAGATAGGATCTCGCAGCTGAAAAGCTCAGATCGGAGGGCGGAAATTGAAAGAAGAGCTCGAGAATTTATCCCCCCCCCCTCTCTCTCTCTCTCTCTCTC
>JAAAKG020071215.1:0-17299 GCA_010014905.2 Druon quercuslanigerum
AACAAACCCTCAATTTTTTAATGAAATTTAGAAAATTTTAAATACAGTTCTATTTTTTATATTTTGCCTATTTAAGGAAGATTCATCTCTTTGGTTAAAAATAAACATTTTTCATAAAAATCTGTTGCCTTTTTTTTGTTAAGAAAACATTAAATGAAAAAATCACTTGCACGTTTCGGGTTAAAAATTCACACAATTAATATTATTGGCTGAAAAACAATTTTTGGTTAAAAAATGAACTAATTTAAAAAAATTATTTTATTTTGTCTTGAAAATGGATCAATTTTGCTAAAGTTCAACTATGGTTTTGAAAATTAACTTTTTTTAAAAAATTATTCTTCTTTTTTGCAAATTCATTTATCTTGGCTAAAAATTCATTTCTTTGGTTACAAATTAACTAATTTGTTTAAAATTTAAATAAATTCTTACCAATTTAACTAATTTGTTTAAAAAAGGTTTTTTTGTTAAACATAAATTTTTTAGTTCAAAGCTCGAATTTTTGGTAGAAACGTAAACTTTTTGTTTGCAAAGTTATCTGTTTTGTTTTAAATTAATTATCATTGGTTAAAACCTCATTATTTTTGGTTGAAAATTTAAGTCTTTCTTGGTTCAAAATTAAATTTTTTTATTTGAAAATTCATTTCTTTTGACTAAAATCTGTATATTTTATTGAATATTTGTTTTTTATTTGTTATTTAAAATTAATTTTTAAACTTAAATATTAAGTGAGTCATTTAAAAATGTTTTTTTTTGTGTTTAAATTCAACTTTTTTAGGTGATAAAAAAATGTTTTTGACGAGAATATCAACTATTCAATTTCTCGTTAAAAATTCACTTTTTTGGTTTAAAGTTATACTACTTTGTTACAAATAATTTTGTTGGTTGAAAAATAACATTTTAAATAATTTCTTTTTTCAATTTAAAATTGACTAAAGTTTGTTTTTAATTTAATATTTTGGTAGAAATTCAATTTTTTTGTATGAAAATTTAAATTTTCATCTTTGCTTAAAATTTTATTTTTTAGTTAAAAATTTAACAATTTTTGTTTCGTTTTATTATTGGAAAATTTACCTTGATTATTTAAAGCTTGAAATATTTATTTGGAAATTATTATATTTTTTTAAATGAACTTATAATTGAATTATTACGTTTTTGGTTAAAAATTAACTATTTCACGTTTGGAACAACATTTATTTTTATTGCTTAAAAATTCTAATATTTGTTAAAAAAATAGAGATTGATATAAAAAAACGTACTTTGAATTTATGCCTAAAAAAATGTTTTTTTTTAATTTTCAACAATGCCAAACTAAAAAATCCATTATTAGGCCTAGTTAAAATTTAGACAAAATATTTTAACTATGAAAAGTTTCTGGAGCGGGTTCCAAGCATTTTTATTAATTTTTTTTTAAGGACACAATTTTTTTTAATCTGGCTCATTTTTAAGGGTTTAACATAATTCGAAGTTCATCTATTTTATTAAATATTAATTTTTTCTAATGAAAATTTAACAATTATTTTTTTATTAAAAATTAAAAATTCGTCTTTATCGTGTAAAATTCAACTACTCCACTTGAAGATTTATAAATTAAATTGAAAATTCATCAGTTTGGATGAAAATTAATTTTTCAAATATTTTGTTAAAAGTCAATGTATTTTTTTCAAAATCTTCTTTTTGATAAAATATTAATCTTATTGTTCGAAAACTTATTTTTTTGGTTGAAAATTCAAGCATTCCAGTGAAATATTGATCATTTTATTTAAAAATTCATCTTTTTGTGTGGAAAATTAATATTTTGAAATTAAAATAAAAATTTTTTTTAACTGATCTTTTTTAGTTAAAATATAACTTTTTTCTTAAACAATGATCGACTTTAGTTTAAAATTCAACATCTGTTTTTAATTAAAGTATTTTCTGTAAAAAAAATTTTTTTTGTAAAAACTTAATCTTCTTCTTTAGAATTTCATATAATTGGTTTAACATGTATCTACTATAGTTGAAGATTTATAATCTTATTTAAACATTCATCAATTTATTAAATATTTTTTATTGTAAAATTAATTTTTTTAATGGAAGTTAAATTATACTACTGTTGGTCGGAAAACAATATTTTTAGTTCAAAATTTAACTATTTGTGTTCCAATATATCTTTTTAATTTAAAATTCAACTTTTCGGTTTAAAATCCAAGTATTTTGTCGAAAATTCGTTTTTTGTAGTAGAAACTAATATTTCTAGTTAATATTAAGATTATTGATTTAAAATTCTACTATTCGAGTTAAAGAATTATAATTTTAATTGAAAATTAATCAGTTTGGATAGAAATTGATTTTTCAAATATTTTGTTAAAAATCTTCTTTTTGATAAAATAATAATCTTATTGTTCTATAAATGTTCTTACTATTAAAACAAAAAAAGTCAAAATTTTACAAAAAATATATTTTTAATAGGATCCTTCAAAAGAGGTAATTTTTTTATCAAATAGGTCTTCTTAAAAATTTTCCATTTAATATTAAAACGAACTCTTAATTTTATAATGAAATTTAAAAATTTTTAAATACCGTCCGATTTTTTATATTTTGCCTATTTAAATAAGATTCATCTCTTTGGTTCAAAATAAAGATTTTTGATGCATATCAATTGTTTTTTTTTTGTTTCTTTTTTTTGTGTTAAAAATGGAATAAATGATAATATCAATTTTCCATTTCTGGTTAAAAATTCACACAAATAATATTATTGGTTGAAAAACCATTTTTGGTTAAAAATTTAACTAATTTAAAAAAATTCTTTTCTCTTTTCTTGAAAATAGATCACTTTAACTAAAGTTCAACTATGGTTTTGAAAATTGACTTTTTTTTAGAAAATTATTCTTCTTTTTATTAAAATCATTTATCTTGGCTAAAAATTCATTTCTTTGGTTACAAATTTAACTAATTTGTTCAAAATTTAGCTAAAGTCTTACAAATTTAAGTACTTTTTTGAAAATAGTTTTTTTTTTTGTTTAAAATTAATTTTTTAGTTGAAAGCTCGACTTTTTGGTAGAAACGTAAACTTTTTGTTTGCGAAATTATCTTTTTTGTTGAAAATTCATTCTCATTAGTTAAACATTATGAAAGAAGGTTATGTTCTCCAGGGTTCAACGCGAATTTTAAATAAATAATTAGTTATAAATTAAAAAAAGTTTTAAACAACTTTTTGAAGTGTTCACAAATACTATTGGAACGTGCATTACGTGATTTAAAAAAAGTGGAGTTGTTAACAAGTGTTAAAATCTATGTACTTTGAACTTAATTAATTAATTAATTAAAGTTAATATCAGCAGGTTGGAAGTAATTACTTAGTAATGAAATCTGCTGTTTTACGTATTGAATTAAATATGGGAATCAAACGCTTTTGATAACAAGAGTGCCGGATTGATTTATTTTTATAACAAATTTGATGTATAACAATTAATGCATTATAACTTGAAGGAATAACAGCTATGCACAAGTGAGATAAGTACTTTCATACTTTTAAAACGTAATATATCAAATATATTATATATATATTTAAAATAAATCTTGCTACTAATTTTTTTTATTTATCAAGATATAATTTATCTTTTATTCGTTACAGAATAAATACAGAGATTTCTAGGCATTTTTTGTAGACTTTACCAATTATTTTATAGATTGAAATATACAGATTATAAAATTGTGAATAATTCCATATGTTTTTTATATTGTCTACGCTAATATAGAATTTTAAAGTATACATTTTTTGTGATATTTAACTTAAAAATTATAAAAAATTTTTAGCTCAAATCTTCGATGTTAACTCAGTTTCAGAAATAGAATGAGCTGTGGCGATATAACGGATTTTTCAAGAGTTTCACCACGTGGTTTTTTGAGTATACACCAGATTATACTAAAGATACACTAAACAGACACACTAAATATTTCAATATGTTTTAAAGATTTTAAAATATTTGAAAGGATTTTAAACATTTGAAAAAGGCTTCTCTACCAGATTTCAAATATCACATAAAAATTTCACAAAGTTCTTAAAGTTTTAAAGGGTTTCAAAGATTTCAACAAGGGATTTTAAAAAGTTTCAAAAAGAATCTTTTTGAGCACACAAACAAATAAACCTTACATAATCTTGCAGCCAAATAATTGCATTTTTGTGAAACAGGTTTTCACATGGTTCGAAATAAGTCAGTCATGATATACATATTCTATGGTTGAAAAAAGTTAAATTCTTAATGCAAACAAATATTTTGCGGACCCTGCGTATAATTGTCAAAAATAATTCTATTCCCAATTAATATAATAATGCATGAAGAGCTGCAGTACATAAATAGATAATTAAGATTTTTTTGAAAATTGTCATACTATATAAGAATTCTTAAAAAATTAAAAATATATTATGTTAAATGTTTTTGTTCTAACTCTCATTTTACAATATAGTAATTTAAAAGAATTTTAATGTAAAGTTACAAATTTTATTTTAGGATTGGAACTTTTATTGCAATTGACAATTTTATAATTTTTTTGCAATCCGAAGCTGAGCCTGTTCCAATGTGTGGCCAGTGTCACTCACAAGCTGTACAGGTTCGAATCCGCAAGTTGAGTCATGAGCACTGGATTCATCTTCGAAGCTGATTTTTGTCTTATCTTTAATTGGTGTAGTCGATGTTACGGAATGTTTAATTGTGTTGATTCTTTTTATTTTCACTCATATTTGATATTAAATTGCCTGCAGAAACATAAATACGCAGATTGCCACCTGACGTCACCATTCACGGTGGGGCTGAATAATTTTATATGAAAAGTTCGAGGACCCCAAAGTTACGAGTGGGAATTTGTTGTAAATGGTGCCTATAATCAGTTTTTCATGAACATAAAATGATCCCCTGAGCCATTTTTTTTATTCGTGAAAAATTAATTAAAATTTCTATGTACCTAAACGCTAAATAAGCTGGTACAGCCATATGATACGAGCTTGAAAAAGTATATGAGCAAGTTAATGTGCTGTCTTTTTTTTTAAATTGTAAAATATTTCTTATTTGGCAAAATAAAATTACAAGTTAGAACACGTACTTACAGTTTGAGTAGATTTATCAAGTATATTAGCACGTTTGAAACAAAAGAAAACTTACAATTTCATAATACTTATTAAAAATATAACATAATTCATTAAGATAAAAAACAAAAATTGAAATTAAATAGATTTGTGAATTTAAAAATTTAAGTGTTTGTAAATTAAAGGTGTCAACTATTATATTCGCGAACAGCTTCTAGTAAAGAACACCAATCCTTTCTTTTTTCTCTCAATCAAACTGCAATTAAGGCTATAATTTGCTTTTCTTCGTCTGATGAAATTATCGGTAAATTGCAACAATTTAAAAAATTTTTACAATCTTTTTTAGCTCCGTTTGCTTTCCAAGCTTTAAAATTTTCAATGCAACTCCTAATTGTGTTCTGAACACGCCTATAGCGTCTAAGAAATCTTTATGAGCGGTACACCAAGTGCACGGGTACGAAATGCTTCGAGACATCAGACCAATCAATGTATTCAATAATTTTAGATCCGCTGAAAGTTTACCTTAAAAATCCTTTAGGTTTAGTAAGTCCCACAAAACTGATAAATTGTCATCATTTTCTTCAGGAAATTGAGTTATACCTATCAAAAATAATTGATTGACACCAGAATCTTTGAAATTCTTGGCAATTACTACTTCATTATAACTTTGCTGTTTATTTTTGCTTGGAAAGCAAAGTTGGAAGCACCAACTCATTGTCTATCGGTTAAATAGATAATGTTATTTTTAAAAAACATCCACCGCCATCTGCACCAATTTTAATGTACGTTTCATCTACTTCGCGAGATTCCTTAACATCATCGATTAGTTTTTGAATATTTTTATTAAATAAAAAATTATATTCTTTTGACGTGTTTTTCGTTTTAGAGCTGATTAACTGGAAATTTCGTGCATCAAAATAATAGTCGAGTGAATGATTTAAAGATCTGATTTTGTTTTTTAGATTAGTTTAAAATATTTTTCTTTTTTCCTTGTACTTCGAAGTGATTTAACGATGCCTAAAGTTGTGTTAGTTTGCAAACCAAAATTATTACTAATTTTCGATAAATTTTCAGCGGATATCACCTGGTGTTTAGCTTCTTTTTTGTTTCGTGAAATACTAACAGCCATTGGTCTACCTTGTTCTCTTGATAACGATATCGAATCATTATTTTGACGCGTTTGATCGGTAAATTTTTCTGTAATTACATTACACACCAAGTGTTCTTTCACATTCTGATCTAATAATGAATTCATGTTTTGAAATAATTCCTTTTTAGTACAATAATGACGTTTACCTTTTGCGATAATTGATCAACATTTCCCACATTTTTTTATTTGCAGATTCTTTTTTCTTTTATTTTTTTTAATGAACGTAGCAGAGGTTCTTGAAAAGTTGTATTTACTTTGATCTTTCACTATAATACATAATTCACAAGAATACGGCTTTCCAAAACTTGATCAAGTATTCTTAGCTTTAAAATTAGAATAATCAGCAGGCATCACAATAGAATTATTATCAGAATTTTTATTTGCATAAATCTTTTTTTGTTGCAATTCGCACATAGTGCTTTCGGCAATCGTCCATCGTCGCTGTCATAAGTGACATGCTTATTAATTAATTTTTCAAGTGCATCTGTTATTTCAAAAAGAACTTTTTTTTCTCTCTACACAACAAGCACAATTTTAAACGATAATCGCTGTGCGACATAGCACCCACTTTGATTTCAGGTACTGGTTTCATTTTTTATCCAGTAACTAAAAGTACGCGACATAATTTAATTTTGATGCTCACACTTCGATGTTACGATACAGCCTGAAAATATTATAAATAATAATATATACAATTCGAAAATATTGGACTACAGAATGATATTGAAATAGTTTGAAAGATTATTTACGTTTTGTATTATGAAATAGTGGAATGTATATAGTTATGCGTAGGCAAGTTATAATATACATAACATTGCAGTCATTTGATGTAAACAAAGAAGCATGCATTTATTGTTATGCAAACAAACCGATAGTGCGCTGGAAGATCGTTTTCTTAATTATTTAACTGTTCAAAGATTATTATTAACGATTGATTAAGTAAATAATTACATTTTCGATAAATAGTAAAGAAGCATAAGCATTAACATCACCGTTTTAGTAATAATTTTCAAGTACTTTAACTTGCTTAAATACTTTTTCAAGGTCGTATCATATGGATGAACATAAGGATATTGAATGAAAGAAAAGTGTACATCCAGAATGAAATTCATACTTAGCTAGGTTTAATCGCGGATGCCGTGAAATTATTCGTTGCCCTTCTACTAGGTAGTTGGTTAATAACAGGATTTCTTTGTGTTTTACACGCTTTTTGTTTTGCGGTCAGAATTTTATCGTAGTAGCGACCGAAGAAGGGTGCTAATTTTGGGCCAAATATGCCCATCTTAGAAAAGCATGTTGTCGCGTTTTTTTTGATCTGCTAATTCTAAATATGTTCTTACTTTTGCTGTTGATTGACGGCTTTCGTTGATAAAGAGACAAAATTGTTATAACCCACCCGTAGGGTCTCTCGCACAATCCCCTGTCAAGGCAGGTTAAGATGCTATTTGGTGCTACTTTTGTCAAGGTAAAAACGGACTTAGGACAGTAGGGTGTTGTGCAGATGTCATGACAATGAATTAGTATCTAGTACACGCACAATATTAAAAAATAATAGTACCACTCCGGCTGATAAGCAAAGTGGCACATTGAATACTTCGTAAAAATATCTTTGGATCAAGATTTAAAATTCTGGTTGTGTCAGTGGCAGTCAGACTTTGAGGGTAAAATGATGTGTTTACGTTAATGTAATAACGTGATAATTATTTTATCACTTCTTAATAAATGTAAATATTCGATGACAGTACTCATTTTTGGCGATTACACCCATTGACTTTTTGCTTGCTGGACCAATTAGAACAACTACACATAAATTTCAGACCTGAATGTTATGGGCCCAAAATCACATATGACATTGGTACCCTCCGTTCTAGTAGAGTTACTATCCAAGAATTAATAAAATATTTTCTTGTTTGTTCTCACGCCGATAGTGAAGCTTTAGCTAGTTTAAAAATGTAATATATTTTTTACTTGAATCGATTTTAATTTTCATATGCGCTTGCTGGAATAATGTTTTATCTACCAGAAGATCAAATTTTTACGCTAAAAGTATTTCAATTAATGTTGTAAACGTTAAATTCCTGCCAGAGAATCTTTTATTCTTTATTTGTCAAAACTATTTTCTGTTATTCCTATATACTAAAACAGATTTTATATGCAGAGAAGAATTCAAATGAAGGAGATCAGAAATGTTATGTGCATAGTCGCTCTTGCCATCTAAGTGTTAATTCTGATACTTTCTTTTTATAAAAAGAATGTTTTTTTGACTTTACTTAACTAGTATATGGGTAGTGCGGGAAATCCTTCTTTAAGCTTGAATAAAATATTACACTGATCCTCGAATAAATAATGAACTACATTAACTTATCAATGTTTTTGTATTTGAGAAGTGATGCCCATTTATATATATTTTATTTTGGTGTATGAATATGAGAATTCGATATTTTAAAGCAGTTAATTTCCTATTCACGGTATCATGCGCGATTTAACACAGAGCTCATGGGAAATTCCGTTAATGTCAATACAGCCGCTCCATTTAAGGTACAAAGTCGGTCTAGACCCAAGTCCGAAATGAAGTTATCCCAGAGGCACTGAAATCGGAAAATTATTCGAGTTCAACGGTGTTCGAGATCTCTGGTAATTTCGATGGAAACGATTCACGTGTGGGAGTGCTAGTGAGGAGGAATACTTGCATTTGGCTCGCTGTAACCGCAAATGTATAACACGTGTGTCAAATACGTGACACGGTTCTTTTCTAGAAGGATGAATTTCGATATCGAATATAGATGAGGGCAAAAAATGTTGATGAGGAAATATTTTGATACTGCCAAGAAGGAAAATATGAAATTATAATATAGGTTCCATGTAGTATTATAGGAGAAAGATATCTCTTATGATTCGCCATAAAAATAGTTTAATTCGTCATAGATATTCAAGGAAAATTTCATCTATAGGGCACCTCTGTAGTTTAAAGCACGGCAATAATTAATTAACATACTTCAAAAAATTCATACTTATTACCTAAAGAATTGCATTTGACCACTTCTCATGGTAGAAAAAGGAGGGATGAATCCTTTTGGAGGATGTATATGTGGATTGTGGGAAAAATAGAGAGAATGTCAAAAAAATATTTTTAACCTGAAAGATCGATGTCAAAGTTGACAGTTTTTGGATAAAATTTAGATAATCGATTACAAATATGTCTATTAATTACTATTTGGGAGATTCGGGGTCGCTGATTTCGAATCCGAAGTGAAAATGTCAAAATTCAATATAACGAATCCAATATGGCGGGCAAATATCCAAAAATTAAACCAAAATGTCTAAAAATTATTACTTGCGGTTTTTTCTGATCGATAACTTTCAATTTAAAGTCCAAATTTTAAAATTTTAAATAGAGATCAGAAGTTGTAAAATATTGATAGTTTCTGTGTCTACATTCACCTCGGTATATTCAACTTTTTCCTATGCCATTTTATTGTTTTGTACTAATGATGTCACATGTAATTTAATATATTTTGAATAACCAAAAAGCATTTCTATACTCTTTTGCAATGAAAGTTAAAAGTAGAGACGAAAGAAACAGAGAGAAAGAAAGCAGCGCGGTCGGCCTTCTAAAACAACCCAAAAAGGGGAGACAACTGGCAGAAAAAGAGTATGCATCGAAAACTGCTCAAAGAGAACGAAGTATAGGCGAGCAGCAGTGATCTTACAAAATGCAGAATATAATGTCCCCAGTCTTGAATTAGCTATAAAATTAGGGAAGAAAACTAATGATACGGAAACCGGAGATGAAGATGAGAAACTCAGTTTTAATAATGGTCTTGTAAAGCATTCAAAAGAGTCTGCGTTAGCATTCTATTTAGAATATAATTATAATAAATGGTAATTGAAATAAAAATTATTTTTAATTTATCAAATATCTCAGAATATGACAATAAAAATTAAATCTTTGACTTTGAAAAATAATTTCAGTTTAATTTAATCTGTATTTAATCTTTTCATTTATAACAAAAGGTCTTATGAGGCATTGGTGAAAGACAGTCATGCAAGAAATGCTCCAATTTACCCAGCTTATAAATTATTTTACAAAGTAATGCAAGAATGCCAACCTCTGAAGTATAATATATCCAAAATTGAAGTTCACGTTCCTTTGCAAGATATACTTAACAAAACAGATGATCGTTTATGTGAAGCAGTTCCTGTAAATGGGGATACGTTTGACTTAAAAAATTTAGAATTGATTGTAACAATGGGATTTGATAGCTTATCGGGTCTTTTAAACCCACACCAGTTGTGTAGCAACATAGATAGTGAGGATATAAATTCGCAATAATCACTATTATAACCCGTATGATCATCATTCAATTAAAAACTTCCGAAACAGAAAAATGTTTCTGGATAAACCAGACACCGCAAAGCGTTCGCGTTTGCAGGCCATGATAGCACTAGAAAAAGAAGACAATGAAGCGATATTATTCGATGAGAAATGACATCACTCAATTTCGGCAACCTGAAAGATAATTTTCCTCCACAAGCATAATTACTTAAATTAGGTCTGGGTGGATTGCATAATGAGATTAAAGCTTTTGCGCACATGCTTCACATATCATACCGAAAAAAATTGAAACCTGGGATGTGCGAAAACTTTTTAAAGGTGAAATAATAATTTAATATGTATTTCCTTTTATGTTTATAAAACTAGTTTCTCGCCAGTTTATCGTATGTAAAAATCTGTGAAATTTTATTTATTAATTTATAATTTGTAAAGAATTTCTGTTCCTTTAATTTTTTAGAAAACTATCATTAATATCGCGATATATAGCTACTTAGTTCTATTATTTTCAGAGCAATATGAATCACGTAAGCTTGTTGTACAAAAGAAATTACACACGAAATTAGGAGTTAAAGTGTACCAAGTTTTACAAGGACATGGTACAAATCATACGGGCAATATAGCAAGAAAGTTCTTTGCAAACCCGGATATATTTGTTCAGGCTTTAAAAATCAATGTTGAGCTAGTTAATAACATTGCAAAAATATTGACTGCATTTAAATTCAAAAAGCACTTAAAACTTGATGAGCTGGACAAATTTTGCCAAAATACGTATTTTCTACATTATGAGTTTTACCCGTGTGCAAGAATGAATCCTTCTTTGCACAAACTTTTGAAATACGGTTGCGATATTGCCGGACAGTTTCCGTTGCCAATGATTTACTTTTCTGAAGATGCAAGTGAATCATGGCATCAATTTTATCGGAGAAACATGATTTCACATGCACGACAATGTAGTAGAGAGAAAAGGATACTTGATGTTTTTAATCGCGCAGTCTATTGTACTGATCCAAAAGTCTCTTTAGTATTGTTAAATGATAGATTAAAAGCAAACGAAAAACAAAAATGTGTCCAGATGTCAAGAAATTTATCAAAGAAGGGTAAGACAATTTAACATACACATATATTACTTTAATCTTATTTTACGCATACATTCTCTGGCTTGGACTTAAGAATTGTCTTTTCGAGAATCCTAGGTGAATTATATAAGCCAATCTCTTTATGCTTACTCGATTAAAAGCTATCAACCCGTTAATAAGAAAATGTTTACAGATAAATTACTGAGGACAGTGATAACAGCTATGTGGAATGTGAAAACAGCGATGTAGAAATTAACAGCGACTAAATGAATGAAGATGATTTATAAAATAAATATAAATCGAATACAGGTCTATCAAACTATTATACTTTATATGTATGCATGATATAAAGGTTATTTTATACTACCAGAAATACTTAAGCGCTTATGGTAAACGATCATCTAAATTTTTCCCAAAAGAATTCATCCCTGTATGTTATTCATGTCAAAAGATACTAAATTTGTACACAAAAAATATCACTTTACCCCACTGTGCGCCGTTTCTCACAGTGAAATTGACATTTTTGTGGGATCTCTCACCGCACCCCTGTGACCGGTTACAGGAATAATGTAAGGTTACTTCCCTACCCCTTTTTCAACAGAATAGATGAACTATTAACCAAATAGTTGAATTATTGAACGAAAAGATTTTATGTTAACCCAGATGATTAATTTTCTACCCAAAAATGACGAATTTTTCACCAAAAAAGATAAATTCTCAACGAAAAATGTAATATTTGATATTTTTAGTGCAACCAAAACAGTGTATTCTAAATCCCAAACAGCTGAATTCAGCTAAAAAGACGAGTTTTCTACAAAATAAGTAAATTTTCAACCCGAAAATATACATTTTAAATAAGTAGATTTATTAGCAGCCGAAAATGTTAATTTTTACCCAGAACTTTGAATTTTTAACCAAATAGTTAAATTTCCAAGCCTAAAAGATTAGTTTTCAAAAAAAAGATAACTTTTTGACAAAATTTATATTTTGAGAGTTAATGGTGCTAACTAAAAATTGAACTATTCCATTTTTTATTGAAAATTTATCTTTTCTAGTATAAATTAAATTATTCGGTTGAGAACTCATGTATTTTGTCGAAAATTCGTTTTTTCAGTAGAGACATAATCGTCTTGATGTTTAGGAAGTTTAAGGTCGATTAAAATGCCACCATTAAATGCTCCTACTGTAATTTAAAAAAAGATGACCTTTAAAAAAATTATTGTATAAAAAAATCTTTGGAAAAAACTACAAAAGAGGATAGAAAAATGAGGAGACAACCAAACAAATCCCCTCTCTTGTTTTTTTTATTCCTTTCGTCTCTTTCATTTTAATTATTATCAAATCACAATAAAAAAACATATTTACGAACAGCTGGTTGTAACAGTAACGAAACAACGATTTGAAACTTGATGTTCAAGTGAGGGTTAATGAATTAATTAATCTTTAATGAATTTAATTAATTACTTCATTAATGCTATTCTTAAAAAATCCATTTTTTTGGTTAAACATTCATCTATCTTCTTGAAAGTGCAATTTTTTACTTGAAAGCTTAGGAATTTTAAGCATTTCATATTTAATTTTGAATTTTAAGTATGCAATAATAACATTACAATTTTTTTAATTCATATTTTTTTATTTCTAGTTCCTATTTTAAAGAATCAAAACACAATTATGGCCGTTAATTGTTTGAATATTACTTAGAAAGTTGATTCTGATCATTGCGATCTTGTTTCTCACGTCCAAATTCAGCAATCAAATTTCATTTATTCTTGCAAATAAAGGCCGATAAATTACCCTGTTTACCAAATAAATTCCCTGTTTACTAGATAAATATATAATTAATGTTCAAATTTCACATCGATGCGAGCCTGCCATCCTGACATTATCGCCTCTGCACCTACCTCCCACACATGGCGTGGAGTGCACACTTGTGATTCACGGAAATGTGTCATGCCATTGGCTGGATCCAGTGGGATCGGTTCGGTTCACGGCTACTAGTAACTCGCATAAAAACCGCGAGTACGTTAACCTACTAACTTTATCAGATCTTCAGTAAACCATTGTCGTTGTTGTTGGTCACACGTTATCCTGACGTCTTTATTTAATTCGTCCCATTTTCCTAGTAAAAGATAATTCTGTAGTTCTTATTTATTATTAGTCCAGTTCCAATTTATTTGAGAAAAAGGAGATTCAATTCTCACAATCGGTATTTCAAAACTTTCCAGACATTCCAGGTAATATTTTAGGGCATGATCTCTCTGTTCGGTTTCATATCATTTTTTTCATGATAATATTTTGAAGTTTTTGTGAGACTTATACATAATAAACAGGTAGATATATTTTTTACATTGCCGTAACACTCCCGGTCCACATTGTGCGTTCATTTACAAAAATTGGATTCAAAAAAGGCTTTTCTTATAGAGTGACTAACTCTGCGAAAAATCAGGTAAACAAGATTTTTTGAATCCTTTAGGAAGTTTATTAAATTTGTCCTCAATCCAGCTCTGCTTGAAGTATTTTCGATAAACAAGGACCAAGATAGCATGTGATAAAAACCGACTAACTTTCCCTTTTTGTCCAGTTCGCTCACTGTAAAAGAAGTTTCGAATATAAAAAATTATTCTTGTACTAAAAATACGCATTCACCCACAAGCTTTGGAAAATAGTATAACATACCTCCTATTGTTTTTTTTTCATAATAATATAGTGCATTTTTATCAACAATTTCATTTATTTAGAACTTGGAAAATTTTTCCCTGTTTTTTTTTCCTTAAAATTTTTGTTTGCGATTCTTAAATATGCAGGAAAAATTTCAGAATGGAAGAATGAAAACTCCGAGTGTTACGAACTTTTATAATTCGTCGCGTACGTTGCAGCGAGTGAGCTAACACTAAAAAGTTACACTTGGAGTTTTCATTTCTCCATTCTCAAATTTTTCCTGCATGTTTGAGAATCTTGAACAAAAATTTTCAGGTAAAAAAACGAGAAAAAAATGTTCCAAGTTCTAAATAAATAATATTGTTTATAAAAATGCACTATATTGTTATGAAAGAAAAGCAACAGGAGGTATGTTATACTATTTTGCAAAGATTGAGGGTTAATGCGTATTTTCAGTACAAGCATAATTTTTTATATTTAAAACTTCTTTTACAGTGAGTGATTTAAAATAAATGATTTTTCACCAATAATCACCAAAATTAAAAAAATCATATCTCGAGATTTTCGAGTATCACATTGATATAAAAAAATACGTGTGGATTATTTTCGAACACAAAACGCGAAAAAAAAATGTTTTGTAGAAAAAAGATATTTGGATTGTAAATCTCTATAGTATAGGTATATAATATATACTATGGTAGAGCTATATAGTACATACTATAATATATTTCATATCAGAAAAAAATAATATTTGCACTTATGGCACTCGTCAACTTTCTATAGGAGCAGTTTTTCGAAGTTCCAACTTCAAACATGCAGTAGTGATTGGGCTTTCAACCGAAAGGGTTCGTCTTCATCTTAAAATATCGGAAATTTGCCCGGTTATAGCTCCCTCTTCGTAACTGCATATTTGTGCCGGAAAGTCGGTAAAAATAACGGATATTTGTAAAACCGAACAGCCCTTTTTCCAGACCGCCTATTCGTACATAAATTTCAGTGCACATAGCCACGGCCTTTACTTAAATTAGAAAGTAATTAATACTGTATTGCTAACAAATTTTGAAACATAATACAGAATTATTCATTTAGTCCATTCTAATTAAGACTTTTACTTCATTTATCCATGAATGTAAATACATAACTATTAGGCTGGGCCGAAAAACCTGCATTTTTAAAACTGAAAACGGCAATTGGAAAAGATAAGTAAAGGCCCAAAAGAAAAATTGAAATCTATTACTGTTTGGCCCTCGCCCCTCGCGGCCAAAGTCTAGATTTTTTACTAGATTTTTGCACCAGTTTGCGACGGGTCAATAAATAATATAAAAATTGAATCTGAATTGATTAATTGCGCATATTACTGAAAAAAGAGCACTAATAATTGTCACATTAGCCCCATTATGGGCATGCCATAAACCGATATGAATTTGTATTTTATTTTCGAAACAATATGCTTCATCGCACTGAATAATTACGTATGAATTGTATATAAAAATGATAGCAGAATTAAATTAATCGAGGCAATACATGCTCAAAAAAATTACTTTATACGAAATCAGTGAAGGGTGCCAACAATGTGGGAGTGGGGTCCAAAAATCAGTGCTCTTACTCTTGTGCCAGAATTTCTTTCACTACAATCAAAGAAAAATTCCATTATTTTGTTATTGTGCAGAAAACTTGGTTGCATGATCTGTAAGGTATAAGACTTGCTGAAAAAAGGCAAAAATTCCTAATTCTGATATGATGAAAATGAAACAAAAATTGAACCTTTGAGTCCGATGCGCAAAGGTCAAGTATTAACACTTTTAAAAGTGTGAGACCTTGGAGTTTTGCAAGTTATCGAACAAATGTTAAGATCACGCATGACATTCTGCATCTGTTTATGGGCAACAAAACAGTTTGTATCTTCTTATCAGTATCTTTTTTATAAATGTTTTTTTCTTTACGAATAAAATTAGATCGAAAAGTTTGTTTTTATGTTGAACATCCGTTTTTTTAAAGAAGAAAAATTTTATCAAGCAGGAATTGATATATAAGAATATTTCTGGTCGTATGGCTTTTATGGCAAAAGTTATTTATTTCAAATAGCGGACACCAATTTTTATTGTGAAATAAAATTTTCATGCCGAATTTTAAAATATATATAACTATGTATCAAATAAATAGAGAAACTGAAATTCTTCGTTTGTATTTCAAAACTATTACCATGCAGATGTATTACTTTAGTTCGCAGCCAAATTGAAGTTATAATTGTTTTGAGTAACGCCATTTCTATGCAAATAGTCATTTCCAGAAAGTATCTCGTTTCACAGTCATACTGCGTACCTTAGCAATATCTTAAATTGATAGTTTTTCATGTAAAAGTATCTATTTTCTGAAATTATTTCTTTACCTGAATGTCAATCATTTAGTTAAAAGTTCTGGCCAAATGATTTTAAATGCAATTTAAATTGCACGGGTTTTACTGATCCAAACAGATTTATTTGGAATTTCTCTTTTTTATTATATACTTCTGTAAGTTGCTCGCTCTAAAAAAATAATAATAACTGCTTTGTGCACTTCTAAAATTTCAATTAAATAACAGGGCTTCAATTAAAGCAACGGAATTCAATTTCTATTTACATTAGTGAGTAATTAATTATCCATTGAAGCATTTTCCGCTGATACTCGTGGGATGCACTCAAATCTGATGATACGTTGAATTGGAATTTCAGAAATTTGCAATCAAATATTATTTAATATTTTCATTAATGTAATTAAATTTTTTTGGTTCTTATTCGATTATTCAAGTTCGCTGCTATGTAGCTATTTTAAATAGCTGTTTTTTTTTAGAAAACTTACTTAATGTAAAGCTTTTTTCGAATTTGGGACTGTAGAGTTCTTTGTAGTAAATTACAACTATTTTTCATCAAATGGAAGATTGTTATGGGGCTTCAAGTTTAAAGCCTCGGTGGCTCAGTGGTTAGACGCTCGGACTTTACCTCAGAGGTCCAGGGTTCGATCCCTGAGCCGGTACCTCT